>CM077159.1:118761515-118839735 GCA_039583875.1 Platanthera guangdongensis | reverse complement strand
TGTGTTAATTATCTAGATGACCAAGTAAGATTTCAGAAAGATGACCTCAGAGCTCATATTGAGAGATAAGTCATAAAGGGGGAGAGAGTGTTAGTCAAAGCTGGCTAGATCATGCTAAATGGATATCTCATAGCATCAGAGCCACCCTTGGATATCCACCCCTATGTGATGATAATGTAGCTGAGTCAGGTGTGCAACATGCTTATTTTGAAGGTGATCAATCTGAAGTTGCTCAGGTCATTTACCCTCCAGCAGATTTTGATATGATTCAGCAAGAAGTACAGTCAATGTACAGTCCTCCACAGGAGGTTGACAATATTATTATTGAGAAAGTGGAAATGTCATAGGCTGTCAAGGAAGCTTAGAAGGAAGCTCTATTGTCTAAGAAAAGGTTCAGAGAACAGGCTGAGTTGAAGCCTGATTTTGAGCAATGAAGCCCAACTTCCAGGAATATTATATTGACTGCCTGGAAGGATGTGAAGGATAAGACCCATGAAAGGGGTAAATGGTATGCTGAGCAAGAATGGAACAAGCATGAAGCTAGGCAGGAAGTCATTCTACAAAATAGAAGAAAGGCAAAAGCTGGGAAGCTACCACCTAATGCTCAGGAGCCTAGCAAGTACTTCCCAAAGCCTTTTCACTATTTTGAAAGGCAAAGGATAAAGGCTGAAGAACAGAAGCAGAAAGTTTTGAAAGGAAAGAAACCTGTTGATGATGTTGAACCTACTGTGCAGGCTCAGATCAAATCAGGAAAAGGCATAGTCCTCAAGAAGCTTGAGCAGCCTTAGAATAGATTAACTAGATTTTACAACATTGTAATCTTTAGTTTTAAAAATCTATGTAAACTATTATTAAGAAACTTTTGAAATTTTAAACAAAACAATAATTAATGCTCATTATGTTTGCATCATTATTCTGTGATGACATTTTATGCATGTTTTGTTTATAAGTTACCCTGTCATGTAATGTTTTTATATATCATAATGTGTGTTTATTATGAATGGTGTATATCATTGACTAAGGGTTATGACTTCTCCAAATAGGGGGAGATTGTTGGGTACATTGGAAAATGTGTACCAGATTTGAATAAGCCTCACCTTATTCAATGATATGCATCAAGGTGTATTTGATGTTGTTTTGAGTTTATATGTGCAGGTTAAGAAAATGCAGGAATGCAGGAAAAGTTTCTAAGTCCATGAGTCGACACCAAAAGAAGCTATGTCGACACTTATGAAGGCTTGTGTCGACACTGGAGAAAAGCTGTGTCGACACCTGGAGTCAATTGTGTCGACACTTGTAAAGGCTGTGTCGACACCAGAAGAAACTGTATCGACACTTGGAAAGGCTGTGTCGACACCAGAAAAACAGTGTCCACACACAGAGGCAGTGTCGACACACAGAAAAGCTTAGTCAACATCAACTGTGTCGACACACAGAGGCAGTGTCGACATACAGAAGACTTTGTCGACATCAACTGTGTCGACACATAGGACTTGTGTCGACACATAACAGAGTTTCAACAAAGTTGATTTTTTTGTGAAGAGAAGAAGTGACTGTGTCGACACACAGAACTAGTGTCGACACATTCTACAGAAGTTGTGTCGAGAAGCAGTGTCAACACCAAGGGAGCTGTGTCGACACCACCAAGGCTTGTGTCGACACTTAATCTACTTGTGTCGACACATGATGAAGTTCAGTCTCGACACTTTGCTGATAGAGACAGAGTTTCAAGAAGTGACTGAAGACTTGACAGCTGTGATATTCAACAAGTCTATTGAAGCTGTCAGAGCTGTCAGAAGTTCGCTAGAAACCGGATCAGCCGGTTACCATGGAGGAAGTCTATATAAAGACATTCTCTATCAACAGAATATATTTAGATATACAGATGAGATAAAAAAAGGAAAACACGAAAAACAGAAGAAGATTTTCAACAGAAGATCTAAGAAGACATTCTTAAGTGGTGATCTACTCAGAGTTTGTCAAGAGAATTCAAAGAAGAATTCAGAAGAATCTTCAGAAGAATCTGGAGAGAGAGAGCTCCATCTATTTAAGTGAAGAAAGGGACTTACATCAACAAGTCTCTTAAGTGCAGATTCAGAACCAGTCTGTCAAGAAGAATTCAGATTATTTTCTGAATTTCAAGAAAGAAGCTGATTGAAGATCAACTTCAAAGGAGATCAACCCTACTGTGTTCAGATTCAAGAAGCTTTGAAGAAAGCTAAGTCAGGTTGATCTCTAACATCATATTCTTTAAAGAACTGATCAAGAAACCATCCATCCTTTCTCTCTCAACCAGTGTGGTGGTAAATTTCAAATTTACATCTATTTTCAGTAGGATCTTTTTATGATCTGAGTTGTAAGCCTGATTTATAAAGGCTGAGTTATAGGAGATTAAGTTCTCTAAGTGGTAGGCCTTGTTGAAGGCTGAGGTAGGGCTGAGAGCCTGAGTTATAGGAGATTTTCATCTCTGAGTTGTAGGCCTTGTTGAAGGCTGAGGTAGGGCAGATTGCCTGAGCTGTAGGAGTGTGGACTCACTCTGAGTTGTAGGAGCCTTGTTTGGGTTCTGAGTTGTAAGATCTGCGGATCTGAGGAGAAGGAAAGAAGTTAGGCCGAATCTAGCACACTGCTAGATAGGCGAAGGGGGAAAGTGGATGTACCCAGAACTTGGGGAACCACTATAAATCAGTGTGCCATCTGTGTTTGTGTGTGGTATTGTTATTTATGTGCTATGATAGCTGTAGAACTATATGTTTTTATTAATTAACTGAATTAATATTTTGCCTTAGAAGGAAAAAGAATTGAACCTATTCGCCCCCCCCCCCCTCTAGGGGTTTAGGAACCAATTCTTTCACCAATAAACAAAACAAAGATTTCGTCCCCGAAATCAAGGTTAAGCCTACGGGAATTTCTATCGAAGAAAAAGGAAGCTAGTAACATCCCATAAGAAGTGAAAGATTACATCTCGACGCCATGTTTGCTAAGTGGGGTTTAAAGGGAAACCTAAAGCTATGATCAATTCGCCCAATTGTCAAAGCCAAGATCACAATAAACAAAAGATTAGCCTCTACTCTTCCTAGAGCAGCCCTACTTGTTTAAAATAGGAAAGTAAATTGAACATCTTGAGAGGTTGTGAGGTATACCTGACTGAACAGCTCTGGATACTTTTGTCGCATCATGTCCTGCTGTTCCCAGGTATGCTCCTCCTGGCCGTGGTTTCTCCACAGAACTTTGACTAACGGAACCTTCTTTCGACGCAAGATCCGTACTCCTCTGTCATCGATCTGAACCGGTTCTAAGTGAACTGACCGTGCATCACAAAATCCATGACGCCCTTCTTTACTCCAGGGAGATACACGTTCCGAGATACACCAAACTTCCGATGATTAAATTTCTCGTTTGTATGGGTAGACAACGACTCTATGAAATCTCCACTTCACAATCAGATTTTTATGTTTACGTCCATTTCACTATATTTACGACGCAAACGTTTCTAGATAAGGTCTAAGGGAAACCCAAGTCAGTAACTAATTTGCCCAATAAACAAAAGATAAGCCCCCAATAAACAAAAGATAAGCCCCCAATAAACAAAACATAAGCCTCTACCTACCTTGGGCCGAGTATCTTTGATATTACCATGTTATATCCATCCTAGATGGGTGTACAATCCCTAGGACATCAATCTTTGACTTGGGTTTCCAACCTGAATCTGTTGATATACTCCATACTTTAAACCCTCCGAGTCATATTTACGACAACCTTATCCGGGTCAAAATGTTCCCAATCCCAATTGGGTCTCTCCCGAACTTGAATTCCTATCCGACCTTCAGTGTTTGTCATGGTGGTTGTCTCCAGGTAATCTTGTTACTGGTACGAGGGTTGATACTATGTGTCTTCTACCATTCTGCTAATGGATTATTGTTCTCAATTCTCCTTAAAGCAGTCCTACTAGTTTGAGTAATCATTGATAGGGACCACAGAGCCACCTGAGTTTATGGCTTAGGTAGCCATTCTCGTGTTATACACCTCCTTTATTATCTTTATGTATCTCCTTAGCTTAACCGAGTTCATACCCAAGGTCTATTTTAGACTAGGGCATATTATAAGTCTCCTAGTGGGTTGAGTCTAACTCATTGACTAGAGAATTATAAGATGGGATTTTCGCAGCCGGAGGTGCTCCCTGCTGGGGGGCAGGGTTGCCACAGGCTACAAAAAAGAATTCCAATTGCTAGCTGATGAACAAGTGAAATTAATGAAAAGGTGGACTTTACATGTGATTCCCCATATGGCCACACCACTGCTTCCGCTGCTTAGTTTGTCCCCAAACTAAACTCGCGCGGGGGTGCCCCTGGGGTTGTGGACTGTTACTTTTCGATCGAGGTTCGCTTTGATACCACTTGTAAGACCCCCTTTTTTTAAACACCGGGGTCTTAGGCCCAGAACCGCCGCTTAGCGGTGACACCTTCACTCCCTGAAGGGTCATCACCGCGAAACGCCAATTCTGCCGGCCGATTCGATCACAGAAAAGCAACAAAAGTAGAGTAAGCACAAGAGTGGTAAAAACTCTAACCATATGTCCACAATAATATCACATCAGAGTAAATATATCTCCACGAAGGGAGAGTCCACAGATATATATAAATGTACTGAAAATAAGGGCTTAAGCCCGCTACATCAAATCCTCACTACATAGTCACTCAAGCAGAAGCAAAATAAAACATTACTAAGGTCAGGGGCTCACAGTCCCCTCGTCTGAACTCCGGTGCTAGACTGCCCCATCTCCAAGCGTGCTGTCCTGCGGGGCTGCTCCTCCATGCTGGGCTCCACGATCCCCTAAATGATATGGTTCGAAAACTGTTAGTCTATAAGACTAAGTCCTATCATCCCCCACCCCTTCCCCTATGGCCCCTAGGCACCGAGCGGAGAGGAAGAAAGGGGAGGACTTGAAGGTGGAGAGTAATCAAGAAACAGATGGCAGCGGACCTATACTAGCAATTTTATAGTACATGTGGCAGTAAAGTAAAGTATGAAAAGTAACCTTAACTTATATGGAAACATATAAGCAAGGGATCTTTTATAGGGCTCCCATCGTATAAAAAGTCACATACCAATTTATACGTTGGGGTGTCGGTTTCCACAACCACCGAGCCTACCGCTAAGACATCCTAGTAAAATCAACTTCCCGAGACACCGGGGTGTGTGAAAGTGAAGTCCTAATTATTCTAGTTGCTCTTTAAGATTTATCACTCCTACAGTTTATGTTAGCCTAGGACTGCCCAAGGTATACCCCGTGAAGGGCTCTCGAAGGCACTAGGAGCTACAATGGGATTACGCTCAAAGCTCCCTTTCGCAAGGCACTTACTATTATTGTTTGCTACCCGATTTCCCGACCCTTAATTAATTTTACTGAACCTAGCCCTAGTGCATTAAACACTTCCTCCCTACGGGAAGGATGATCTTTCGCCGATCCCGAGCGCCACCTAACACTAGTCAACCTCTCACTCTACAAATCCTGTCTTCCAATGATGAACTCCTTTATTTACCCAAACCAGCAACCTATGGAGGATTCAACTCTCCAAAAATTCATTACCCACCATAGTTCAGTTTCCACGGTTACTATATGCAGACCACCCTATACTATATGAGGAGTATAAAGGAGGTACTCCGGATTGTCTTCCAAATCTCCTATAAAATTTACCAGAGGTCTATCATAACAAATTTAGTCTAAAATCAGAGATTCATAATTTTCTAATTAATTTGATATTTATTGAATTTTCCCAAATGTTTGGCCATGGGCAATTTTGAACATGAACTATATGATCTACTCAAGTAATGGCCACCCAAAACTTTTGAACACTAAATAACACAGATATATTACTAAATACAAATTTCCATAATTTTTCAGAAAATATTTGACCTCTAATTAATTTATCCAAAATAATTCTCTTAATCATATGTAAAGAAGGAAGTACCAAATTATTCATGAGAAAATTATACAAAAATTACAGAATCTTAATATGGTATAGAAAGGGTCATTGTGAAAAAATCATAATTTTACAGGCTAGATAGATATCAAAATAAATTTAATTAGTTTTTCATGGGAAAACATACTTAATGAAACAATCCTTAAAAATATTCTTCCAAAAATCCCATAAACGTTTATAGAGCTTTAAAACATGATAAGCGGTCCTCTGGCTAAATTTCATCAATTCCCAGCAAGTAGTTACTTTATAATAAATTCCTAAGTAAATAATACAAATTATTAAATTGTTAATGAAGTATCCAAAATATTAATCCTAAATTCATGATAAAATCTTCAGAGATTGTACTAGCTTTAAAAACTACTCAACCCAAATCTCATCACTTTTCAAAGAGTTTTAGTGACATTTTCCATAACCACAAGGTTTGTGCCCTAAGCTAGGGTTAGGGTTTTGTGGGAGTTTAAGGCTTCCAAAGTCCCTAAAACTTAAACCAGAGGACCATACTAAGCTTATGGTCCTCTCCACCAATTTTCAAGTCAATCCAAGGTCATTTGACCTCATGATCTTCAAACCCTAAAAATTCCCATTAAGGGACCTACCCTAGGGTTCTAGGGCTACCCTACTCTAAACCACCACAAATTCCATTGGAAGGTGAGTCATACTATAGAGAGTCAGTGGCCAAAATATCAGCCTCTGGTTAGGTGATTTGACCACTCAAAACCCAAAGGGGGTGCTTGACCTAGTTAACCAAAAAAGGGGTCAACCTAGGGTTGGATCAATACCTAATCAAAAGATCTCCAAATGAGATTAAACTTTTACCAGAGCCCTAACATGCCCTCTAAGACTACCCAACCAAATTTGGGGGAGTTTAGAGATTTCTGTTTAGGACACCTAATTAATTTATTCATGGGTTATTAAATTTTTCTAAAAACTATAGAAAACTTTTTTCCAAAAATTCTGAATTCTGGAAAGGCCCTAGGTATAGCTAGGGTAGACTCCTTGCCCAAATATCAGTTCATTTGGACAAGGGATGAAGGATGGGCATCCATTTGAATCTCAGGATAGCCCTAGGGATAGACCTCACCAAAATGAGTGCCCTGGTCAAACCATGCACCCAAATGGGCTCAAATCAATTTTAACATAAACTAGACCCTCCAGGCTACATATTTTATGTTGACCACTGTTTATGAAACAACACTTAAGTATGTTTTAAAATTACAACCAATAAATATAAAATCTATGACAAAATTAAATAATCAGAAATATATATACTATAGTTTAAAATCTAATATGGCACGAATCCTGGCGCAAAGTGGATGGGATACCTTCATCTTCTACCTTAAGCCGACGCCCAGGATTCATTTTTCCTGGTCCAATTTCAAGCGGCTGCCACCGGCCATCCAGCCGCCTCCCCGACCGGCCACCGCCACCATCACCTCCGTTGAGGTGGTGGCTGCCGCCAGGCGGCGTCACAGCCGCCGGAGTGCCCTATTCTGGTGATCCTGATGGTTGCATTTTTGCAGAAAAACCAGGAAAATTTCCCTTTGGATCGGGCTCAATCAAGCCTGAACCTTGGCCCTAAAGATTCCTAAGAACTACCCATGAAAGAAGGAGTGGAGGAGGACCTTGCCGGCGGCCTGAAGTCGAGAAGATCACCGGGAAGCCATTTTTGAAGGCGACGCCGCTCGGTTTCTGCAACTACACAGTGGGGAGGCTCGGTTTCTTCAGGTAAGGATTGGGAAATCCTCCTCTCAGCCCCCTGAAGGTGTTTAAAGCCTCAGATGGGGAGGGGAGAGGATGGATCATTAATGACCATTAAGGCCATTAATGGCTACATTCGGCCATGGTAGAGGGGGCTGAACCAGGCCCTTGATGGCTAGGGAGGCTGCTGGAAACTTCTCCCCTTCCCTAGGGGCGTTGAATTCAGCCGTTAAAGGTGGCCTTTGGCCTTCCCTTGGCTGAGCCCCTTCCTTCCCTCCTCTTTCATTTTTCTCTCTCCTCCATAACCATGGCAATGGAGCTCACTCTCACTCCTAGTCACCAAGTTGACTTGGTCAATTTGGAGGTCTATTGGCAGCCCATCCATACACATCATTCTCCTAAAGAAGCCACATGAAGAGGCTTGAACTTGGGCTAGCCTATTTGGGCTAGGTTGACCCAAGGTAGGCTTGGGTTGACCTTGGCCTTTTTAACCTTTTTGGTTGCCCCTAAAGAGTCCCTGGTGACCCATTGATATCCCCTAAGGTCTAGGTAGGGTTGGATAGGGCTGACTTGACATCTTGGAGGTTACTTGTCCCTTGGTAAGGGCACTTTAACCACTTAGGGCTAGAGTTGACTTGGGTCAACATGACCATTTGGGTTGACCCCAAGGGGTCCTTGGTAACCCCATGGTTTCCCCTGAGGACTAGGAATGGTTATGTAGGATTACCTTGCACTTTAGAGGTCACCTACCCTTAGTAAGGATACTTTGACCAGATTATTGGCTTGAGTTGACTTGGGTTAGCCTATTTGGGCTAATTTGACTTAACCTTAAGGTAGAGTTGACCTTGGTCAACATGACCAATTGGGTTGACCCTAATGGGTCCCTAGTGACTCATTGGCCTCCCCTAAGGTCTATGTAGGGTTGGGTAGGGTTTACTTGGCACCTTGGAGGTCACTTCACCCTTGGTAAGGGCACTTTGACCACTTTGGGGCTTGAGTTGACTTGGGTCAACTTGGTCTCTAGGACTGCACCCAGTGTGTTCTTAGTGACCCATTGACCTCACTTTAGGTCTAGGAAGACCTGAGCATGGTTGGTTTGGCACATTAGAGGCCAACTGCCCTTTGTTAGGGCACCTTGCCCAATTTAGGCCTATGGTGGTCCTAGGTCAAATTGGAAACTTTGGGTTGACTCCAATGGGCCCTTAAGGCTCTAGTGGACCCTCCAATAGGTTAGTGATGTTGTGGTGGGGTCATGTAGTCATGGTGAAGCGCTAAGGTCAAACCCTAGGTTTTGTGATGAGGATGTGTCATAGGCAGACCTAGGTGATTCTCACCTTGGCCTTCTATCAATTGGCCCTTTTTAGCTTCCTAGGGTTTTGTCATGACCTAGTCATGGCCAAAACCACTCTTAGGGGTCTAGTTGGAAATGAGATGTTACATCATCTGCTCGGGGACGACACCGTTGTATTTAAATATTTGTCGGACCTCCCACCATAGAGGAAGCCGGAGACCCGCCTTGAAATGCACCATGGGGATGGCGAGCTCTTTCCCCGAGAGATCATTGATCTTATCTCCCTCCCCAGGTCCCCTCGCCACAAAGCCTAGTAGTATGTAGTCGCATATGGTGTCAAAGAACTCGCCTTCGAATATGGCGGCATGGGGGAAGTTGTGCTCAGAGAAGGTTCAAGCACACTTGCTCCGCCCATCCGCATCGCTGCTACCACCACCCATCTTACAGGAAGTTCGCTAAGCGAAATGAGGTTGTTCTCACAGGAAGCGGGCAAGTCAAGGGCCACAGGAAGCAAAGGAGAAAGGGAAATCATAAATGTGGTGCGTGAGAAAGAGCCGGCAAGGCCTATTTATAGAAAGAAAAAGGGCGGGAAAATCTTCCGCCGGCGGGAAAAGTGGGGATAGAAAAATATGCCCGGATGTTTCAACTTCCCGACTCGCAGCCGCACCACAAAAACTGTTCGGCAGTAAACAACGCTTACCCGCGCCCGCCCCAAAAGAGAGCGAGCTACGACTCGCTCCTACCGAGAATAGTAGGTGCGTCGTGCAGACTCGCAAACTGCGAGCTCCCAGCCTGCTCCAGCCAAGATTAGACAGGCGGGCTGGGCGAGCCAATTCAACGATCTCGCGCCCGCTTAAAGAAGCGGTGGGTGAGCAAGAGGGCTTCATCCGCGTTCACCCAAAGAAAACTAAGTAGCAACACAATAAAAGTAATGTGCGACAAGCATTAAGCCCATCGGCGGGCGAGAGAAGTATCAGATTATTACAAACATTAAAAGTATTTCAAGATGTATAACCCTCCTAAGCGAATTGGTTTAGAGTGCAGATGCGGTCCTGGCCTGACGGCCAATAGCGGGGAGGGGGCATGAGGCTCAGTAGTGGATACACTTCCACCTGCCCCGCCTCTACGTCCCAGATCAGGGCGACAAGTGAGGATAATGGTACTCGCTAACTGCCACCAGCTCCTGCTAGGCTAGGCCGAATTGCTCCATGGCGTGCCTGAGCCGCTCCTCGGCCCACATTATGTGCACCGTGGGAGAAGTAACCCCGTCTACGCCAGCTGGGTGCCTCGCTCCCTCCAAAACTGCAAGCCGCTACTCCACTTCGGCTTTATCCTTGTCAACCCTATTGAAGAACTCCTGTAGTAGTAGCGTGTGCTTCTGGAACAGCCACGTCACCTGCCTCTTTATCCCCTTCACATCCGTAGAGTCGCCCAGATACTCAGAAATGTGGTATGTATCAGGGGGAGGCGAATATCCCTCGCTCATCTCGAGATCAGAGGAGGAGATCGCGTTGTAAACTGTGAAGGGGTAGGTTAGAAAGAGCGAGCGGTAACAAACAGGCATGAGTATGAACTCACTAGGTGTCGGCACGTCGCCCGCACCAGTTGATGGCCGAGAAGAGCCCGGCCAGCCCTGTAAGAGCCGTCCCTCAAGAACCGTGAAGGATTTTCCCAACCCAGTTGGAATTGGCAACCGGGAAGTCTCCGTAAGGGGGTGCCCTAGGCCCAAGGGGTTGGCGACCCACTCAGTTGACAGCGGGGGGGAATGACCCCGTTCCCCTCCATCGCCTCCATCCTCGTGAGGCAGCACCTGCAGAAAGAGAACTCAGAAGCAAAGCGACGAATCAGGCGGGATGTGCGCGTACGTCATGGGCAATCTCGGCACCGGCCGCCGAGATGGATCCTGGGAGGTCATTTGCCGGAGACCGCCTGATGTTTTTCCCTTTTAACGGCCTGAAGAGGGGGCTGGGCAATTCGCACGCCAGCCATGGAGCGACCTCGAGAGCCTCCTCCCTAAACTTTTCCCTCGTGGCCGCCAGGCGAGCTCGTATCTCCTCGGTCGCAGACATCGAGTGGCTGTAGCTCACTGAAAAGGCTAAAAGGTGGGATTTTTTAGAGGGTCTGATGACATATTTATAGCGTGAGGGTGAGACTCACCAAAAGATTCCTTCCAGCTCAACAAAGCACTCACCGAACACGTGGGTTGGATGATTCAATCCGAGCTTGGTCAAGCTCAAAAAGAGCGGGGATTGTTTACAACCCCGTATTCGCCGAGGGGTACACCAGGTAAGGTGAGCAAACCAAGGCGACCTATCGGCGCCAGAGCAGCATATAGACGAATTCAGAATGGCCAGCTCGCTCCCTCCAAAGCTAGGCGAGCGAGCCGGCCCTGCCAGCCCACGTCCGCCCGGTGTTAGTCAAACCGAGTTTGGTTTTCATCGAACGGAGCTCGCCGTTCGACGAACAGGGCTCAGCGTTCGTCGAACGGAGCTCGTCGTTCGATGACCAGGGCTCGGCATTCATTGAACGGAGCTCGTCGTTCGTCGAGTGGGGCTCAATGTTCGTCGAAGGTATCTCGTCGTTCGTCGAGCAGAGCTCGATCTTCTTCGAGCTAACCACATGAGTTAGAATCCCAGATTCGCCAGACAAAGCTCGGCGAACTCAATTCTTCGGGAATTCCTTCCGTAGTAAGTCCCAGACCGCTCTGTGCGAGTGAAGATATCAGAGGGCTACTCGCCCAGCTGCTTTATGAGGCTTCATTTGGACTTTACCCCCACTGGCGCCCTCCCGGGTTTGGCGTCGAGTGACGTTGCTCCACTCGACGCTCTTGACGCCGTCCTGGCTTTGGCGTTGAGATATGTTGCTCCACTCAACACTCTCGGCTCCCTCCTGGCTTTGGAGTTGAGTGACGTTGCTCCACTCGATGCTCTCGACGCCCTCCTGGCTTTGGCGTTGAGTGACGTTGCTCCACTAGACACTCTCGGCGCCGTCCTGGCTTTGGCGTTGAGTGGCGTTGCTCCACTCGACGCACTCGGCGCCCTCCTGGCAATGGCATTGAGTGATGTTTCCCCACTCGCCCAATCTCCTGTGAGGTGTTTTTTTTACAGTTTTACTCTCGTTGGTCTGCCTATAGCCTGTTAGAACAGTGGAGTTACGCTGTTGGCAGACCCATCTGGGCTGCATATAACTGTTAAAAATAGCGAAGGTTGGCTATTTGCAGGCCGTCTTCAGAAAACTATAAATAAGACCCAAGGGGCACCTCAGAAGGCACTCTAACTAGTTTTCAGATCTTCTTCCGCTTTTTGAGATAGATTTAGCTCGGCTTTTGGCTAAGGAGGGGAAACACTCTAAGATCTTTCGGGTGTGTGGTGGGACCTCCACGCCGAGCTCTTGGGCCAGTCCCCATTTCTTTTGTTATTTGGCTTGCAGGAGAGAAGTAGGTGCGCGATCACCCTTCCCCAAGGGTGAACTCCACAAGAGACCGAGTTTTCGGTTTGAACATTAATGTTGTCATATTTACATGAAATCCTACTGTTTGATTAATATTTTTATTTCTACTGCTGTTTTTATCCCATACTCATTATATTCCTGAGGTAGAAGTTCATTTTGTCGTGATGGATCTTTTGTTTAGTGCAAAATTGTACTTTTGGAGCATACCAATTTTGTACATACTTTCATGCATTGGGGAGACAGTGAAAGATCTAGCTTCACAGTTGATGACACCGACAATGTAATGAGTCCTTTTCTTTTGTGTTCATATGTTCTCAGATTTGTGTTCTCCACTTTCTCAGATTTCTTTTTGTGTTCCCAATAGAATAATTTGAGTTACTATTACACACAATACACACTCCTGCTTCATCTCATCAAAAAAGGGTCACGAGAGATATGCTTTCTCAGACCCTTATTTCGATCCCTACTTCGTCTCAAACAAATGCAGATGACATACCAAAATGTAGTTGAGGCGTCAGCATCATTGCCAAATCAGGGTGGTCCTGCCCAGCGTAAACGAGGAAGGGCTTCGACTTCAATGATAACGACTGAGCAAACATGATAACAGTTAGGACAAAAACATGATTTAGCTTTTCAGACCAATATCGACCCCACGACGAATTCGCCCCCACGACGAAGTGACTCCCCACGATGAAGTGACGCCCCACGACAAATGTTTCCCCCACGACAAACGTCACCACCACGACAAGTGACACCACCACGACAAGTGATGCCCCCATGACCAATGTCGCCCCCACAAAAAATGTCTCCACCGCGACGAATGTTCCACGCACGGGGTACTTTTGGTTGGGATTTAGCTTTTCAGATGAATGTCGCCCCTACGACGAATGTCGCCTCCACAGCAAATGTCGCCCCTGCCAAATGTAGACCCCATGCCGAATGTCTCCCTCACGAAGAATGTCGCCCCCACGACGAATGTCGCACCCATGACGAATGCCCCCCCCCCCCCCCACGATGAATACCGCCCCCACGACGAATGCCGCCCTCGTGACAAATGCCCCCCCCCCGACAAATGTCTCCCCCAAGACAAATGTCGCACCCACGATGAATGTCACCCCCTCGAAAATTGTCGCACCCACGACGAATGTCGCCCCCTCGAAAATTGTCGCACCCACGATGAATGTTGCCTATACGGGGTCCCCGTTGCACGACTGCTTGTATATTATATGCATATGTATACATTTTCAGAGCCAGGTTGTATATGCTGCCAGGGACCAAACACTGAGCAGAACAAATGAAAGTTGGCGCATGCTTTTGTAAGCATATCGACGCATGCATTGACATTCATATCGACCCACATATTCATCCAGAAGTCGACGCATCCTCCCATCATGTCGACACATGCTTCGATTTATCTCCAAGCAAACATCTCGATGCATGTAGATGGTAGACCAATTGCCTAGTATAAAAGCATTCCAACCGGTTGCCACAACAGTGATTTTCCTCTCCAAGTTCCAATTGTTTGATACAGGAAGTACTTGGAGGCACAAAGAGCGAGATACCTTGTGATTAGAACCCAGAACCTATTGGACATTGAACCGGCCCAACAACTTAATGTGCTAATCTGCCTAGTTGAATCATCTTCCTGCAGCAATTAAGAAGTTAATTAAGTATTGTATTTTCTCCAAGAGTCACTTACCTCTTTGGATATCTCTCCTATTTAATGTTTGCAATTAATGTTGAGCTGTTTATTTCCTATATATAAGAACCTGTAACAGCCTTTCTAAATTAATGAATGGAAAAATTATCTCGCCACTTTCTCCCGTTAACCATGCCTCTCACTTTCTCCATTTCTGTTTTTCTGCACCATGAAACACAATACCATGGTTATTAATTACTAACAGTGGTATCAGAGCCAGGTTTATGCCATTATCGCATCACTATGTGCTCATCATCTACCCCAACCCCTATTCCGTTTGCCCATCATCCTCTCCCCATTTTCAATGGTGAGCTCTATGATCATTGGGCCGTAAAAATGGAGACACTGTTGGAATCTCAAGACCTTTGGGAGATCGTTCAGCGCAGCCCCAAATCTGTCAAGAAGACAAAGGAAGGCAAAGTCAGAATATACAAGGGAGAACAATAGAAGAATTCCTTGGCAGTGCTCACCATCCATCAAGCTGTCACACCTACTATTTTTCCGCTCATCATTGGATCAAAAACGGCATAAGCGGCTTGGGATACTTTAAAAGAAATTTATCAAGGAGATCAGAAGGTACTCTCCATTAGAAAGGTAAATTTAAAAAGCCAGTTTGATGCTCTCATCATGAATGAAGGTGAGACAATTTTTGATTTCATGCCCAAGCTTACTAACCTGTCAAATCAACTTAGTAGCTTGGGGTCTACTGTTCCGGAGAATGAAAGAGTACTCAAAATACTTGCGAGCCTTCCAAAATCATATGATCACATTGTTGCCGCAATTGAGGAGAGAAACGATTTAAGTACTCTTTCAGCTGCAGCCCTCATTGGGAAAATCCAGTCCCATGAGGAACGTTTGAAGCGTCACCTTCCAAATATAACTCAGGATCTACAAACTAAGATGAACCTTGGAAAACCAAAACCAAATACTAAGTATTCTGGAACTTCAAACAAGAAGTTCAACAACAATGTGCCTCACTGGGGGCAAAATGCACACGCCAAAAATCAGTCACAGCACGTAGAAATCAGCCAGCCAGCCGGGCTATTTTGCACTTTGTGTAAGAAACCTAATCACGATAATACAAAATGTTTTTTTAAGTGCAATCGGTGTAAAAAACCCACTCACTTTGATCGAGATTGCTGGTATAAAAAACAATGAAGAAGCTAAATTTACCGAAGATACGAAACCTGTAGAAGAAAAATTATTTTTAACCTACAACAAGTATCCAGAAGAGCCACATAAATCCACAAGTTGTTACATTGACTCAGGATGCTCTAGCCACATGACAAATGACAAAACTCTGTTCTCTGAATTATATGAAAGCCGCAAATCCCTAGTGTACCCGTGGGATGGGAATACAAGGATAATAGAAGGGAAAGGAAGTGTGCTTGTGACAGATACATATAGAAAGACCAAGACTATTTCCAATGTGCAATTTGTCCCAGAACTAGCTGAGATCCTGCTCAGTGTTGGGCAATTGATAAACAATGGCTATTTAGTACTATTTAAATAAAATTGTTGCATTATTTCTGACCCAACTAATGTGCAGGTTGTTATGGCTAGTATGACAAAAAATAGGGTGTTCTCTTTGAGCCTTAAGTCACCAAATCAAGAAGCCCTCTCCACTATTGGCTCTGCTGATGTCTCAGCCAGAACCTGACACCAAAGATTGGGCCACTTGAACTATGATGCATTGAAGAATTTGATTGAACACAACTTAGCTCATGGAGTACCTGAACTCAAAGTGGAACACAACCAATGTGAGACATGTGCAAGGAGCAAATCTCACAGATTCCATTTTTACCAGCACAACACCACATCAAGAGCCCACTAGAGTTACTCCATTGTTATCTATGGGGACCAGCTCCTACCCCCTCTCTTGGGGGTAAGCAATATTTCTTCTTAATCGTGGATGATTACACAAGGTATTGTTGGATATTTTTTCTTGCGGAAAAATCTGAAGCTTTCTCCTGTTTTGTTGACTTTAAAAAAATAGAAGTAAAGCTAGAAAAGAAAATTAAGACTCTAAGAAGTGATAATGGGGGGGGGGGGAGTTATTTCACATGCTTTTAACCATTTTTGCTCAATTAATGGGATAAAACATGAGCTAACAGTACACGGGACACCCCAACAAAATGGGATCATAGAAAGGAGAAATAGAACCATAGTAGAGATGGCAAGGGCCATGCTACTTCACAAGGGATTACCTAAGAAATTTTGGGGGGAAGCCAGCACAGCTGTGTATATACTAAATAGAGCTCCAACAAAATCCCTAAAGAACACTACTCCCTATGAAATGCTGAACAGCAGAAAGCCTCATATTAGCCATCTCAAAACCTTTGGCTGGCTAGCTTATGCTCACATACTTAAGGATAAATGAGACAAGCTAGATCCAACTAGTGAAAATAATATATTTGTGTGATATTGTGAAAACAGCAAGGCCTGCAGACTGTTTAATCCCATGACACAAAAACTCATCCTATCTAGATATGTATTTTTCCATGAAGAAGATAGTTAGACTTGGGACTCAGACATTGAAGATGAGTCTAGTTTCTTCCCTGTTTTCCCGGTTGAGACTCAAGAAGCATCCATCCATGAGAATCAGGTAGAAGCTATTATTGAGGAGCATCATATTCCTCCTCCAATTCTGGAGAGGGAAATCCTCTCTGATTCAGACTCTGAGTCATCACTGCACCGTCACTTCCAATCCTTGAAAGAAATCTAAAAAAGCACTGATATTGTGTTGTCCCACTTCACTCCAAACTGTTTTGCTAAAGCTGCTGAAAACAGAGATTGGAAACAAGCCATGGATGAATTAAATATAGTAGAGAAAAACAAAACCTGGACCTTAGTTCCTATGCCCCAAAACAAATCTGTCATAGGTTTAAAATAGATTTTTAAACAAAAACAAGATGAAAAAGGAAGAGTTGTCAAACATAAGGCCAGGATTGCAGCAAAGGGTTACTCCCAAAAATATGGCACAGACTATGAGGAGACCTTTGCTCATGTGGCTAGAATGGATTCAATAAGGCTCATTCTTGCTTTTGCCGCAAATAACGGGCATCCAGTACAAAATGTTTGGATCTGGTTCACAAGGTATTCATGCCCTATTATTCGTCCCCCTTACATGGGTCAGTTTCTGATTTTGAGTGGAACTAATCCGAAATGCACCCCTATTTCTCAGCAAGCCTTCACACACCTTTTATAGAAGTCGGTGACCCCTCATTCTCGCATCTGCTAGGGATTTTGTCGAGCTCACCTGCTACAACTACCGGTGACCGTCATTGCCATAAAAGCCTTCTCCTCATCTGCATCTGTCGATCTCGCCTGCCATTGCTATCTGTCGATCTTGCCTGCCATTGCTATCTGTCGATCTCGCCTGCCATTGCTATTTGTTGATCTCGACTGTCAAGCTCACCTGCAAAGGATTTTGTCGGGGTTCTGCCGATCTCGCCATTGCTATCACCACCAGCTATCATCTTCAGATTCAACTTTCAAAGTGTTTCATGGAAATGCTAAAATTTTAAAGCCAGCATCTCTGCCAGGCTCTGGTGATTAGTTCCATTTTACATGGCTAAAATGTCTTCTCATGTTGTTCAAAAAGTAATGATTGATTGCATGACAATACAATCCAGATCAATTCAACTTTTCCAAGACAATCCATGGAAGAATAACCAAGAAAAATATGCAACAGAAAGAATTCAAAAAAAAATTTATTCAATAGTGTTTCAGGGGTGCAATGTTCAAATTAAAAGAATTGGGGGTGCAAAGTTCAAAGTTGGCATTTTGGTGGGGCTACCGACTAAGGCTCCGTTTGGCACGGTGGTAGGGGTCGTGAACATGAGGATTAAACTATCATTTGTTAACGCCCACTTAAGAAACTTCATCCACTTTTATGTTCAAAGGGATGATGTTTGTTAGTTGATCCTTAACAAATGACGTTTTAACCAATGCGTTTATGACCGCCACCGCTATGCAAAACAAAGCCTAAGGCTATATTTGGTTCGGTGGTGACATGTGCATCCGGTGGTTCGAAACGTCACTTTGGAACCGGAAGGGGAGAGGTGGGGGTCGAAACGGAGCGGATCGGGACCGTTTCCTCCTTGCTGCGGGTGCAAACAGAGAAAACGCCGCCGCCGGCCGTTTATTTACCCGTCGTTCGGCGGCGTTTGCTCCAAAAGAAGGCGGCGAAACGTCAAACCAAACGAATCCTAAAATACCGCTAAAATTTCAGCATGGGATGGAAAATGCCAGATTTAATGTAATTTGGGGGAGGGGGTTGCAGAGTGCCAATTTTAAACACTCAACATGCAAAATATCAAATTGTTGCATTTTCGGGGATGCATAGTGCCAAAAGTCGTATCTAACGCAAGATTCTCTTTCTTACCGGATCAAGAAGTTGAAAAGATTCAAAGTTTCAGCTATTACTTAGCATAAGATGACAATTGGTAGGAAAAAAACAGAGAAAGCACACAATATCATTCAATATAGAACGATCACGCAGACGTTAGAAGGCCTTTAAGCACTTCTTTACAGGCATTACAATTGTTTCAACCACTGAGGAGCAGGAATAGGTACGCCAACCACATCATTATGATCATTACACACACATTCAAATTTAAATACAACATTGATGGGAATTGAGCTCCATTTGTAGGCTTATGTGTGCACTTAACCATCTCCCCCATGATCCCTCCTATGAAGATCATGATTTTAACAGGTCAACCGACCACCCATGATCTTCACCATAATAGGAGAAATGATGGGGGCCTCCCACTTGACAACTACCACCGCGGCCGCCGCCACCGATCAGCCACCCCCGCCAACCGTCGCTGCCGCTTACAGGTTGGCCACCGTCCGATCACTACTGAGCATCCGTCGTCGTCCGATCTGCAGGTAACCACCCACTAAACCACCAAGTTCGGGGGGGGGGGGGGGGGGGGGGCGCCATAACAACCTCCTGGGGGCTATAAAAGGAGTCACATGCCTCCTCATTTCTCACCTTTTGGCTCGCAGAGTCTTCTTCTTTCTCAAGCAAAAGATCTGTCGAACTCCTCCCTCGGGTCATCTTCAAGCCTCCTATGAGCCAAGTCCCCAAGTGCGCGGAGAAGGGAAGAAGACGACCACCGCCAGCACTCAAGCACACCAACAACCAAGTTAGCATCCAGAACTCCCTCTGCACAGCCTGTTGCGAGTCAAAATTCTCTCTCACCTCCAAGTTGTAACGCGAAGCGGCCTGTCGCTCTCGATTCTCCAAACATATTGTAACCACAATCTGATTGTGGACTTTGACCGACACAGATGCGGTCACATAATTTTTTACCAAGTTGAGAGGTTTTTCCACGTTAAAACCTCTTGTGCCAACTCTCTCTTTTCATTGACTGCGTGCGCGGTCGACCGTCCTGAGAGCTAAGGCGGTCCAGTTTATTCCGGTCCGACTAGGACGCCAAGTCTATCAGGAACAGTTTGGCGCCGCCTGTGGAAACCACGATTTCCAGCATCCTTCAGAAGCCAAGACCTCCCTACTTGCAACATTCAAGTTCCTCTTCAATGACGAAAATAGTCACCCGCACTGCTGAAGAACCAATCTCTGAGGAACGCATTAAGTCGGCCCCCGTCCTCATGGATAAAATCAATCAACCAGCTGCCATTAGGATGCTTGAGGACCTAATGTCAAAGCACGTCACGCAAACAAACGAGCTCCAGGCCATGTTATTTCCTATCAGCCGAGGAATAAAGCAGTCCTCCACAGCGCCATTCAAGCAAGCTGATTCACCACAATCAGGAGAACGCTCCCCCTCTACCCGACATTGCCTGCACAAGGAGTACGACGTAGAGAAGGAATTCTCGAGTACAATAGCACCCCCATGCTAGCATCATTACTCCAAGAGATGCACGATCGCCACCCCGTCAATCCTCATTATGAAGAGAACTTTGGAAACATGATGGGTCCCTACTTGTCAACTACGAAGTAGGGATGAAGCAAACATCTACCCAACTACAACTCACCTGACTCCTGGGCAGGACCAGATCCAGAAGATGGCTTTGAAATCCACAGTTTTAGCAGAACCGACAACCCGCTAGCACGCGTAAAGTGTTTCGAAGCTATCATGCACACTCGCAACGCTTCACATCAATATATGGTCCAGGCATTTCCGGCAACACTAAAAGGGAAAGATCGAGCTTAGTTTCATTCTCTGCAAGATGAGAGGATAAACAGCTACATTAAACTAGCAGCTCTCTTTGTCAAAAGGTTCATGATGTTCAGAGAACCCACACCTGAAAGCCCAAGCCCATATAAAGTCCAGAAAAGGAAACTAGAGAGCAGTGTGTATCCCGAGCATAAGAGAAACTGCGACCAACACACTAGTACATACCAAGAGCGAGAGTTGCATTAGTTTGCGGCGCTCAACGCCCTGCAAGGCAAGATATTTGAGGCAATTCGTAATCAACCGGCCTTGTGCAGGCCCAGGACGCTCCCCCTGGCTGAGGAGATTTGTCAAAATATTGCCAGTATCAACGGGGTCATGTCCACAACACTGACGGGTACAATCGGCTAAAGGAAGAGATCCAACGACTGACTAGTCTGGGGGTGGTTGATCAATTCCTATCAAGAAAGAGGCATCCTCCTAGCCAGAACATGAGATGTACAACCATCAGAATTGGCGAGCCATCCACCAAGTTGAACCAAATTCTGGTGGATGGAGGTATTACCGTTAATGTGTTGTTTTTATCAACACTACTTCAACTCAAACTAACCACGAACAACCTCGAGCTAACATCTGCCAGCGCACGTCTTTCGGGGAATGCCCCAGTACCAGTCGTAGGCACCATTATTCTTTTGATCACTCTTAAGAAGCACCTGGGCAAGCAACCTATGACATAAAGTTCGTTGTCATCAAAGTTGATTCTGACTACACCGCAATACTCCAACAATCGCTCCTAGATGTTTTCCAATCCCGTTCCCGTCACTTCCATCCATGAGCCATTTCTTTTTTCGCTCATTTATTTATTTGCTATTACCAGAATATACGTGTAAAGCTAAAAATTAAGAATTAGGTTGGCTAATTGTAGGATAATAAGTGAACATACTTAGTGTTAATCACATATGGGCACCACTATTTCCGCTAATTCAGTTTTCCCTCAAATTGAATAATCGAGCGGGGGCGGCACCACTGTTCAATGGAATTCTTTATCGCAGTATCATTGCAAGCTGATACCAGTTGTCAAACCCCTCTCGGAACACATGATATAGACGAGGGGAGTCTTATGCCCATAACAGCCACCTTGTTGTAACATCAACACATGGGCTAATACATACTATAAGACGCATATTCTGTCAGTTATTTCCAATATCACAATGCCAAACCATCAATAAATGAAAATACAGAAGCCATGATCCACAATAAGTAAGTAATTCCAAAAATAATATATAACATGAAGCTTCATGAGCTCCTGAAAATATCAAAGTACAAAAATTTCCCCATGGGCTACATCTCAAAACTCACTCACATTTGTCACGGCGGGAAACAATGGAATCATAGAATCAACTCCTATCACCCTGGTCTGGATACCCTCCTGTACGAGGTGTTTCTACTGCTCCATCTACGGGTTGTCCTCTTAAAAATTGTGGTATAACAACAGTTGGTCATAAAGACTAAGTGGCTTCACATCCTCTTCCTTGACGACTGTTAGGCACTGGGAAAAAGGAGAGAAAAATGAAGGCCAAAGTATAAGCAATAAGTATAATAGATGTAGGTGGTAAATACCTAAGCTAGTAGTTTAATATATATCAATAATGGTAAAAGAGCACAAGTAATAGCTAAGTGTACCAAAAACACTAACATTGTAATGAACAAAGTATAAGTAAAACATATAAAGAACTGAATTGAACTTCGCTTATAAAAAATCTCATACAAATTTATAAGTGAAGAATCTAGTACATAAATATTAACTCATCATATAAAAGTGCCCATACAAATTTATATGATGAGGGTCTTAATGCGATGTAATGCAATGCAATGAATGTATAATGACTCACCCATGCTTAATCACTTCCTCAGACTTGCTATGTCGACATAGACTTTAGTTCCCAATTTTTGAGAGTTGTTAATCATTCAGACACCTCCAATCGTAGCTAGATTGAGATAGCGGAGCAGGCATCTCCAATACTAGGTGGGTATGCATAGTACCATACCTAGGCTTCATGTACACCTCAATGCAAAGAAACAAATAACGGAGTCCCTGCATACTTGCTCGGTCATCTGAGTCTTAAAAGGCACAAAAGGGGACTTTGGTATGTAAGCACCAAAGAGCCCAGCCTAACCATCCCAAGTCTATCTATCAGCTTCCATTTGTGTGATGACCAGCAAACCCGTAGACCCACCACAAGTAATTCTCTTATTAGGATCATTATGCAATCGTGTATCAACTGTACAAACACATATAATTTCCATGGACAAGCCATGCTAACAAGCACTCAAGGACTTCAACCAAGGCCTTACCCAATTAAATATTTTATAAGTTTAATGGGTCCTAGTCAGCACCCAAGGCCCCACCAATCAGTCCTTAACATACCACCATAAGATATAATCATATTCTATAATCTACACCAAATTATCACTGCTACCCATATTGAGTTATCGTATCTCTAACGCAGTGAAATCTATAAGTCATGAAATTACCCTTAAGATCCTATAGGATTACTTGTATTTCTAACGACAAGTTTAGATCGACAATATAATACGTCCCAATAATTTGATCCGCCATATTTAACATCAAACTAGAACCAGATTAAAATCTTGAACATAATTAAAATTATGTTCACTAGTCTTCTCATATTTTATTATTGCTTGCCAAGCATGCTCAATCTCTTAGAGAGTCATAACTAAAGTAAATAATTAAGGGATTATATAAGAACCAAATCCCTTGAGTTTCTTACCATATGTCATAGTTAGTATTTTGTGCAATCTCATAAAATTTCAACCCATACGGGTAACATAATCATTATTTACGATACAATTATTTATATGTAACGACTATCAATATCAAAGAAAATATATATCCAAAAATTATAAAAATTAACTAGGATGAACAAATTGTCATCAAGTATATGTCTACCAAATTTCATAAGCATCCGATAATTATTTTAAGAGAAATTTGTGAAACATCAAAATATGTATGTTTGCAACACAATTTACGAAAACTTAATTTCCGGGAGCTACAATCTGCCAAAAAATATGTTCCACAAAATCTGCAAAAGAATTTTCAAGGGCTACAACTTTTATGTTGAGCCCGAGGTTCAAATCTAGGTGTATCTTGCTGAAAAACTAGGTCTGAACCCGACTGTGTAAAACTTAACAGAACCGGCTAAGCACCTAAGTTATAACTAATTCTTAACCAGTATTTTTGGGTTAGATTTTGGGAGATACAATGCTCCCCCAAAATCATACAACTACTCTCTTAAAAGGATTTTCTAAGGGATACAACTTTCGTGTTGAGCCCGAGAGCAAAATCTGGCTGGATCAAGCCTACAAAGTTGGTTGAACCCAGCTACGCACACAAAACATATTCTGTTGTTAACTAAATAACAGATCAAACAACATTTGTTCATCTTATTCCTCCAGCCAACAATCTAGATAAACTTAACCTTCTCACTCCCAATGCTCCCTCAACAGACCACCAATCTTCACTTGATCAAGTCATATCTCTTTGTATTGAAGAGAGGAGATTATTGAAGTTATTTTCGCGGTGAATGACTCCCTAGAACAAACGTTTTAGCATGGTATTTTCCTACAAAACTCCATGAATATCACAGAATCAAGCTCCCTTGAGCCTAATATCTCTCCTAATTTCAGATCTAAAGATTTAACACAAAATGGAGCGGGGAGGAAGTCACCTGATTTAAAGTAATAGATTGGGTTTGTCTCCTTGATGCCATTGAGGTGGTTGGCCGAGCTCTACACCTTCTTTCTTCAAAGGGAAGACTTGCTCAAGAAATTTAGGAAATAAGAGGAAGAGAATTCGCGCCTAGGTAAGGAAATGAAGTTTAAGCATCCAGTCGATGCATTCGAATTTATCCTTTGTTAGCTTCCATTCGATGCAGTTGATTTTGCTCTCAGAAAACTTCTAGCCGATGCAGTAAATTTTGACCTTAAGCATCCAGCCGATGCAGTCGATTTTGACCTTAGTTAATATTTATATTAGCCTCCTTCCTTTTTTATCTAATCTGTCATGATGACCTTGATTCAACCATGGCCACTGCAGGGCCTGAGGGTTATTCTTTACTCTTATTCAACTCGTAATGACACAAAATACTATGGGGGGGGTAACTCAAATTGGGATGTTACAACATCGCCGACCAGATTAGGCGGCCCCTTGTCCGCCCAAATTGGGAGGCCTCCTTACTGTCTCCCTGATTGGGTGGCCTCCTTACTGCCCATGTTTGTTAGCCATTTGGCCGCTGTGCCCTTGGCCGGGGGTTCGTCTCCCTGGCCACTGGCCACCAGCCATATTGTCCGCCCATCCCCTCACAGGAGGGGCGTTTACTTTTCATATGAACTCAAAAGTGCCCCTGGGCGGTCTCGTCATTTGTGTAAAGTTGATAATTAGTGTGCACTGAATGAAGTGTTCCTATTCGTCCGTCTGGTAGTTATCGTGTAAAATTAGCGGATCGCACTTGGAATCTTTAAGTAGACCCCTATTCTCCTTCATTTCCATACTCTCGGCTTGACTGGAAAATCCCTCTATAGATTGTTGGATCCCTAGTTTGATTTCGGCTAGGTTTACTAACTAGGATCTTTGACCTACCATGTATAGCCAGGGCCATGCCTGTGTCATAGAGTTTAGACTAAGTCCTTAGAATCAATCACACATGGACCAGCCAACAGAAGACAGCAGAAGACTCGAAGACTTAGAAGAAAATCAGTTCAGAAAGAAAGTTCCACGTTCGTCGAACTCAACTCGACGAAAGTCATGCTCTACTCGACGAACTCAGAATCAATTCTCTGTATTCAGCTTGACGATATTCGAGCTCAGGTCGATGAATTCTGGAAGTTCACTTCAACTCATTTAGTCCAGAATACTTTCTCTGAACTCAGGTCCACGAAGTTATATTATCAGCTCGACGAACTTAGAGCACAGAATTAGGAAGTTTTTCACAGAAAGCAGTTAGCTGATCTTAGGTCGACGAACTTGGCTTGTCAGGTCGACGAACAAGAATTCCCAAGTCAACGAACTCGATTTCTTTGGTCGACGATCATTGATCTTAGGTCGACGAAATCTGTTCTTTGGTCGACAATTGCTGTGCAGTTCCAGACTTAGAATTTTCCCTCATTTTTGTCCTTATTCTCTTGCAGTAATTCCTGAATTATCAATGCTTATATTCTCTGAAAATAGCCGTTAGTGACAGCATTGATTATGGTCTTCATCAAGAATATTACTTGCCATTTTTAATAGGACTGTTGTGGAAATTCATTAATGCAGATATTCTCTCCAGCTGCATTACATTCTCCAGGCAGTCAACATTTAATGTAAAAAGGATTTCAAAATCCAAAGGAGAATTAGACAAGAATTTTCTCTTTCAGTCGATAGAGACTAGAGAAGAATAGAGCACACAGAGAACACAGTAGAGAACAAGACAGAACTGATATACACAAAGAAAAAGCTCTGGACTGTCTTCATCAAGTGATCATCCTCCAGCAAGCTTTCAAGAGACAATCAATTTCTATCTGTCGAAAGCTTTCTGGAGAAATTTTCAAGAAGACCTACTCACCCTGCAAAGCTCACATTCTTCCTGAACAGAACTTCAGGAGCTTTGACACCATCAAGGATCCACAAGTCTTCTTTGTTGCTTTGAGAAAAGAGAAGACAACATCAAGTTTTATTTGTTTTTACCCCTCTATACACAGGGTTCTAGCCCCCTTCAAAAGTTAAACACTTGGTTGCAAGTATCCTGATCAAAAGACTTGATTTGGTTTTTAGGCACCTGATCAAAAGCCTGAAGGGTTTCTTGATCTACCTGAAGCAGATCTTGTGGTGACAGGCACCAGAGCAAAAACTTGATTGGTCGCAGGGCACCTTATCAAAAACCTGAGTGGATTCCTACCATGATGGTAGAAGAGTGGATGTACCCAAGTTTTAGGGGAACCACTATAAAATTCTTGTGTCGTTTGTGATGCTATCTTATTTCTGTCTGTGTGCTTATTGCTGAATATCTTAGTTTTATTTCTGCACTCTCTGATTACATTTATAAGTATCACTATTTTCCTTATACAATAAAAATCTAAAAAGATTTTAAAATACTCTATTCACCCCACTCCATAGTTAAACAGTCTAACCAGGGGTGGTATCTTTCATACCATCCTTCACAGATTTTCTCTCTCCTCCTCCTACAACTTTCTCGCTCTTCTATTCTCTTCCTTGTGCGATTGTACTCAGTCCTCCTCCTTACTCGCTCTTGCGCACGCCTCCGTCGTGTGCACCTACACCTTGCGCAGTCTTGACGAGCTTCCCCTTTGTGCGCTCTTCTGCGGGCCTCTGCCTTGCGCGCTCTTACGCGCACCTCCCCCCTGAACGCTTTTTCGCGTGCCTCCCCCTTGAGCTTTATTGCGTGCGCCTCCTTGCACTCGTATCCGTGCGCTCTGATCTTAAGACTTTTTCAAGTGTGCTATCGGGCTCTCCATTCTCCAGATCACTCCTGCCAGCACCCCGTCTAGACAGTCAAAGACTGTGTAGACCGCCGAAGTTAGTCTCAACCTTTGAAGCCTGTTGCAAGATATAATAAGCATTTCAAAGACCGCAAGACGTCCAACAACTTCCTTCACCCATAAGTTGTTTGTATGGTAACCAAGCCAACCACAAGCTTACTCTGTACGAATAGACCAAGCCCACTAGAGCTCCTGAAGGTTATTTACCTCGCACCGCCAGTAGTTGACAAGACCAACTTCAGAGCCCGCTAAGGACGCTTAACTTTAATCGAACGTGCACAACACTCAGTTTACCCAGCACCCTCAACTCAGCAACAAGCTTACCAATCGGTGACAAGTCAACCACTCCAGTCTTCTCTAAGCTCAACAGAAGACAAACCACAAAGGATAAGGCACATGGAGCGCACTACTTCAGCTTCCAAGCCCAGACAATAGAGCAAGTAAAACAAGCCGCTCTCGCCTCCAAGTAACCGTCAAAATCTCTAAAACATCTAGAGTGGAAAGCTCCCCATTGTAGCAAGAAAAAGAATTAGCTCCATGAGTGGTGGTTTGTCACCCTCTGAGCACTTCTCCATTTCTCTCCCTCAATAATTGTAATGAGAGGCGGCCTGTCACTCTCGAGTTCTTCAAAAAAGCCATGTACGACAACCAGCCAATAGTGGAGGTTTGGCTGGCACAAATCTGAGCACATGATTTTTTACCCAGTTCAAAACAAGAAAACCTTGATTAACAAGAAGCAAATTTCGTTGCTAATTAGCTAAATCCCTTGTTAATTTTAATTAGTAAGAAATTCAGGAACAAAAAAATTTTGTAACTAATATGGGCATAACTAAATTTAGTAAGGAATTTATTTCTTTCTAATCAGCAAGAATTTTTTAGGAAAAAATTCTTTTAAAGTTAATATTTTGTATTTTATTTAATTATTTTTTTGAATTAAAATAATACTTATATATATATAAAAATATTGTTTTTACTGTGCACCTACTGAGAATCAAACCGCAAACCTCCCATATATAGATTCCTTACTTAACTAACCCTCCCAATTAACTAATTTGCTTTGAGATGACGGTAATTTATATATATATAAGCATGTACATAATTATAAAATTTATATAATTTTAAAGTTTATATTATTTATATATATAATTATTTATATATAGTTATATATATATATATCTGTGTGTGTATATATATATTTATACATATAAATATATATTTATTTATAGTTTATTATATAAATATATATATTTAATTATATATAATTATTTATTTATATCGCTATTTCTGTATATTATATATATTTATAAATTATTTATTTATATATTTTTTATGTATATATTTATTTATTTCTCAATGGAGTAGGGCGGGAAGATCACGCGGGAGTGTGACGAGCTCGACGGGGAGATCGTGCGGGAGTGTGACGATCTTGGCAGGGAAGCAGAGATCAGGATGAGTATGGGGATATTAAGAGCTTCTTTAATTTGTTAAAAACTTATATATATATATATATTATTATTAAAAGTGCGATAGAAATATTTGGAGGAAAATGAATCTTTTCCTGCATAAATATTTTAATCTAAAATAATTAGTATGCAAATTTTGAAATGAAATATTTTGTTTCTATTTCGCTACAGAAATTTTGCAAAAAAATAATTCGTTGCTATTTTGGCAATAAAAATTTTCGTTGCTAATTTTACAAATAAAAGCAAATATTATATAGCTAGCTAAATTCGATGTTAATTAACAACAAATTATTTAGCCTTCTTAATTTGTGTTGTTAAATGATATTTTTCTTGTAGTGGTTGAAGGATTATCCACGTTAAAAAATTTAATTTTATAGCTTTCTACTTTTTGTGAATGTTTGCACGCTCGACTTCTCCCGAGCTAAAGCTGTTCAATTTATTCCGATCTAGCAAGAGCCTCGAGTGATTCGCAACAAGTAATATACTAGCCAAAATAAAGAAAGAAACAAATAATTACTCCTTTATGTCACAAGTGTTAGTGTATATTTGGACGAATAACGGGTTCAGAGGTTTAACGGGTCAGTTCGAGTACACGGTTAACTCATACTCGTAGTAAATCCTAAGAGTTTGCCTATTTATACTCACTTAGGGGCAACAGGTAGGAGATTCCACTTTGATCACCACTCAGATGCTTCGAGCGACTTATCATTCTCAAAGTTAGCCCCCGTCGCTCACGTTTTCCTCCATCCTGTAACCGTTCCGCCCCTCTCTCGTTTCTGCGGTTTCTTGCGCCTTACTGATCGGAAAAGTGGGAGAAAATCAAACCGTCGCCGCTGTGTTCGATCGGAGAATAGGGGAATCGTTGTTTCTCTTTCCTACCGCTCACGTTTCCACCGTGATTCATCGATCGTGCAGCCTCGACGAAAAACAAAAAGGGGTTGGAAGGTCACGCCGCGTGGAGTAGGGGAAGACCAAATCGTCGCCGCTGTTGTCAAAATCGGGTAGTTTTCCCATTGCCAGTTCCTCTGCGTGTCTCGTCGTCGCTCAATCAAAAAAAAGAAGGAAAAGCCATCGTTGTTTTCGATCAAAAGAAAGGAGGACCTTTCCTTGCACACCAGCCCGACTACACCTGCGCTTGCTCTTTCCGCCCGACAGCACCTTCGCTTGCTGCCGCCCATATTCTCGTCGTCGCCGCCTATTCTCGCCATGGTAAAGGAAATCGCAGCTTCCATCGGTTACCTCACGATCGAGAGCTCCATTCTAGAGATTCCAGTCTCCATTTGACGAGATTTCAGGCTCCCTTTGACGATTCTACCTCATTTCAGAGCGTGTTATTTTAGAGCTCATTACACACCTGTTCACTTTTATCATTGTCCTGGATATGCGAATGGGGATTTTCTCTTCAATGTTCTCATCACCCATCATTATCACCGTTTTTTGCATAGCTTTCTTCTTCGATCAGCCAGAGGTTGTGTCTTTATAAGGAAGGTTAGAGGTAGTGAAGAACAATGATGAAGGGGAACAGTTTCTCCTCTCCTGTCCAGATGATAAAACTGGAGAAATTCACTGCGACCGAATTCAATGACTGGAAGTTGAATACCCAGTTTGGAATGAAGTATCTGAACGTGTTCTACACAGTTCAGTCTGATCGTACTGACGTTATGGGGACTAATGATGAGGCTCAGTGGATCGCTGACGAGGACTTCTGCCGCGACTACCTGCTGAACTGCTTGTCCTCCAGCCTAGCGAAGACGTACATCAAAATGAAGACCGCCAAGGAAATCTGGGAGGCACTGGAGGAGCAATTCAGGCAAGAGGAGGATCTGTCCAAGACGCACCTGGTGGATAAATTCCATTCATTCATGTTCGACGAGGAGGAGTCGATTCTCCCTCAGGTATCGGATTTTGAAGCTCAAATAGATTCTTTACATAGTGAGAATATTTCTATGGCAGACAGCTTTGTTGCTTGTACGATTTTTTTTAAACTGCCCTCTACGTGGTATAATTTTAAAACTGAAATGTACTGCAAGAAGATGCAGGTCGGTCTTAATGACCTCAAGCGATTTATTCGCATTGAGGATGAAAATAGGACTCGACACGCTTTAGAAACTGTTAGCAAGCAGAAGGCTATGGCTAACATGCTCCTTAGTTCTAAACGCGTGCCGAACCCTAAGAGGACCAAACCCTCCCATGGTAGCTCCCAAGTTGCAGGCCCTAACAAACACAATAAAAAATTCAAGGGCAAGTGTTTTAACTGCAACAAGTGGGGACACAACGCATCTGATTGTAGGCTGCCTAAAAGGGAAAGAACCAAAGCACCATAGAATGACAACCAAGCCAATATGGTTAGCCAAGATGAGTCTTTCGACTTTGTTGCAATGGTCGAAAATGCTAATTCCAGCACAAAGTGGTACTTGGATTCGGGGGCGACATGCCACGTTTGCAACAATTCTGCTCTTATGACAGGACTCACTACTGTGAAAGAACCTGTGACGGTGGTCAATGGCGAGTCAGCTGACATGCTGAAGGTGGGAAATGCAACATTGCTGCTATCCTCAGGTAAGTCTTTAATTTTAAAGAGCGTCAAATTTATTCCTTTATTAGCTGCTAGCTTAGTGTCTATTAGTCTATTATGTGATGCTGGTATGTCATTTACTTTTTGTAGCGGTAGAGTAACACTGTCAGTTAACTCGCACTATTTTGGATATGTATACGTCCAAAATCGGATGTGCCGACTAAGTCTAGTAAACGAATTAGTTCAATAAGTTTAAACAAACTTTGTTAGCCCTAGGACTCTACATGAGAGACTAGGACACGTAAACTATAGGAAAATATTCCAAATAGCTAGAACTCACCAGATCACATTAGACACTAGTCACAGCCTGAGAAATGTGATGTGTGTGCTCAGACCAAGATCACTAGGAAAACTTTTAGTGCGGTTGTGAAAGTTCAGGAGGTATGCTTGATACCACCTGAAGGTGTTAGTTAGAACAGATATACTCTAGAGGGGGGGGGGGGGGGTGAATAGAGTATGTTGGTGATTTTAAAACTTTTATAACTGTTGTTGTATTTTAGGTGTGTGTGCAGGGAAGCAAATACAATAAACCAAGAGGCAGCAACTATCTAATCACAGCACATTGACAGAGCAAGGCCAGAAAACAAAAAGAAAAGAAAGAAACCAGACGACACAAGAATTTTATAGTGGTTCCCCAAATCTGGGTAGTCCACTCTTCTACCACCCTGGTAGGAATCCACTGCAGGAAGGGCTTGATCAGGTGTCTTGGCATCAATGGGGTTTTGATCAGGTTCCCAAAAACCAAACCCTCAAATCTTTTGGAGGGAGACTTGCAACCAGAATAATTTTGAAGGGAATTAAAACCATGTACAGAGGTGGAGTGAGAGGGTGATGAGGTCTTCTCTTTCTCAAGTCAAATGAGAAGACTTGTGGATTATTGTTTAGCAGCTTTGCTCCCCCTGAGATGTAGAATGAATCAGGAAGAATGCTGGAGCACTGCTTCAGGGTGATAGGTCTTCAAAGACCTAGATTTCCTGGTCCAGAGAAAGTCTCCAGGAACTTCTTATGACTGATATGAATGTATTATCTTTGAAGTTATCCTGAGTAAGAGCAGATGAAGAAGTCTCTTGATATTGATGTAGTGTTCTTCTTCTTCTTCTTGATCAGTTTCTCTCTAGGCCAAGAATGAATTCCTTTTTCTGTGTTGTCTGAATCACTGTCTGTCTTTTTGTTGTATATAACTGTATTACTGACTCTTTCTGTATATCTCAATGTCTCAAAAGAAACATTCGAATTTTGAATATAGAGCAGTAATGGCAGATGGCCTGGAAAGGAAGCAGCAATTAATTATTTCCCCAACTGTTTCTATGGAAAAATGGCATTTAATAATCCAGGATTAACTTCGCATTCTAACGATAGTATTCTGGGAAGAACTGCCATTAAATGTTCAGGAATCAGCGCCATGGAATGAGACGGGAACGGAAGAAGACCTAGTCTGGAATCGTCGACCGAAGAACATAATTCGTCGAACTGAGTTTTGAGTTCGTCGAGCTGAGCCTGAGTTCGTCGAGCTAACAGTCTTCATTCGTTGAGCAGAGAACTAAATTCGTCGAGCTGAGACCTGAAGTCGTCGACCTAAGAATCTGAGAACTTGAGGTCGAGCTCAGAAAGTAATTCATCGACCAAAGCTTGAAGTTGGATTTAGAGAAATTCTGAAGTAGTCCTGATAATGCTTGAAGTAGAATCCCGGTGTTCGTCGAACAAAGAACATAGTTCGTCGAGCTCAGCACTACGAATTGTCTCATGATCGTCGAGCGCAGAACTCCCTTTGTCGAGCTGAGTTCGACAAACGTCGAACTCATTTCACTTAGTCTGAAAAACTAATAGATCTGGAGTTCCTGATGGTCTTGAGGAAGGCTGGTCCATCTGAAGTTGAGATAGAGGACTGTCCTAGACTCTAAGACATAAACTTGACCCAGACTATACATGATGGGTCACATCCTAAGTCAGTGGACCTAGCCCAAATCAACTAGGGATCCAACAATCTCCCCCTATTTGGGTGAGGTCACTAACAGAGACTCCAAGCAAAGAACAAACAGAAAACAAAGCAAAATTAAGAAATATATCTGACAGAGAATTTACAACACATGCATCAGATATATATATACATACATGCTTTGTTTTAGTACAAGATATAGTCTAAAATAGAAGCAGAAATGAAATAACCACAAAATTACTTCTCTGTCTTCTTCTGTTTTAGCTTGTCTCCTGGTGCTTTATCTCCTAGCTTTTTGAAAATGATTTCCCTATTGGGATCTGAAGCTTGAGCCCTGGTCATAGTCATGTCAGCTGCCCCTATGATGTTCAGTGAAGTGGCTCTGGGGACAACTGCTTCTGGGTGAAGATGCATGTACTCATCAACATTGAGTAGCTTGTTTTCTTTCCCAAATCTCTTTAGCTCATCTCTCATGTACTGAGACATAGTAGTTAAGCATGTTGTGTCCTTGCCTTCAGCTTTAGCTTTGTTGATTAGAGATAAGACAATGAGCTCCTGGAACCTTGCCATTCTGGCTGTGTTGGCTGTTTCTGGATCTTCAGGAGGAGAATAGGGCCTTTCAGCTTCATGTTCCTTATATTCCTGGTGCTGCTGCTGCTATTGTTGTTGATGGTGTTGTCTGCCTGAAGATGGTGGCCTTGGCTGACTATCACCAGAAGATCTCCCTGTTTGTCTCTGATAAGTTTGAATATGGGCAGATCTCTGAGAGCCAGAGCCAGAGGCACCTGCTGCTGGAGGAGGAGGAGGAGGATCCTTTCTGTATCTATGAACTGGGGGAGGAGAGTATCTCATACTCCTCTTCTTCTCTCTTTGCTGGTTCTTTGATAGCCACATCCATGCAGGCACCCCTTTGTAAGGAGCAACATTGTGCAGAATATAGTATGAAGTGTCTGCAGTGGGATTAGGCTTGGGAGCAGGAGGAGGAGGAGCCTTCCTTTTCTTAGAAAGCAACATCTTTTTTCTTTTTAGCAGCCTCCTCATCTGATTCATCATCATCATCATCATCATCATCATCAAAACCTGAACTCTGAGGATTGTCATACAAAGCATTCAACTTCCTCAGAGTTTCATCAGAAATGATAAGAGGTTTTTATTGAGGGGGGATAGAAGGTTCAGAGGGTGAGGGTTAAATAGCAGTAGAGACAGAGCTTTCAGCTGCTGCCTTGTTCTCTTCTTCAATGTCTGCCAGAATGAGCTCATCCAGATCAGGCATGGGAGAATCATCCATGACAAAATCTGGGACAGAGCAGATTTTTGGAATAGACACAGGAATTGGAACAGCAGTAGGAGAAGCAAAGGTGTCATAGAGTTGCTTGGCAACTGCTAGACTAGCTGGAGAGGTATACTGGACAATAGCCAAATATGGCTTAGCAACCTCTGCTGAAGGAAGCTTCATATATACAGAATCAAAGGTATGAAGTATCTCAGATAAATTAACTGTGGGATTTATAAGGAAATCACCAGCAGTTGTTATTGTATCTACTGACTCATCAAATCTAATGTCAGTGTCCATAAAGTGAATAAAATCAATTATTTCAGAATCAAAATCTATAGCTGTATCTGTAACTGCAACTGCATTATCAAACATTGTATCAACTGTATCTGTATTATCAAAAACTGTATCTGCAGTATCAATTGTATCTGTATCAACTGTATCAACCTCTGCAGCTGCTGCACCAGCTTCATCATGGAGCATCTCCCCCTGCCTGGGTTCAGGAGAACCTGGAGCCAGGCCCCTGAATGAAGAGGGGGCAGCAGAAAGGGCTGTGATTTATGCAAATAAAGAATTAATGGAATTCACCAGAGGTGTAATGACCTCTGTGATGAGTGATTGAATGAGAGGAGTCAAAAGAGAGATGATGGAGGGAATGGTGGAAGAGTCCAGAAGTGGAGAAAGAATGGTGGAGGGGATAGAAGCAGAGGAGGAAAGAAGAATATGTGGAGGGGATAATGGAGGGAGAACAGTTTGTGGTTCAGTCGGTATGGTGTAGGATGGAATAGTGGATAGGTGTGGGGGAAGAGGGGATTGAGGAGGTGAGGGAATATGAGTTTCAGTGGGGGAAACTGGAGGTGTAGGGATATGTGTAAGATCAAGCGGTGGAGATTGATGTTGAGGTGGAGTCAATTGAGGTGCAGGAGGAGTGGGAAGAGATTGGGTAGGTGGAATGTCCTCTTCAGTGTCAGGGTGGGGAGTGACCTTGATGGTCCTTGTGCTCTCAGAAGCGTTGATGGAGGAGGAGGAACCCTTGGAGGGTTTGGTGATTGTCCTCTCCCATCGGCCAAACAAGGCGCAGGTGAGGCGCTTGCTGGCATTGATGAATGTGGTCGGGGAGACCAAACATTCACTGGCCTTTTCCTGGAGGAAAATCCCCAGGATTCTGTCGTAGCAGACTTCCTTCTTGCTTGTTTTCTTCTTGATTAGGTCAAAGAAGACCATGCCCCAGTCGACCTGTCGTTTGTTGAGCACTGCGCACATAATCAGGAATTGATGGCGAGTGATATAGTCATGTGCCGAGTGCTTACCCATCAGACTTTTTCCTACAATGTCGGCCAAAAATTGATAGGCGGCAGACAGTTTCTTCTTCAGAAGCTTATTAGGGTTGCTGCCGGAGAAACCCATTACCTTCAACATATCAGAATATTCTTCGGCGTCCATTTCCAAGTTGTCTTCACCATTGATCAGTCCAAAAATTTCAGAGAGGACTGCTGGAGAAAGGGAAACGGCAGTGTTTCCAATATGTCCTGTCAGATCTCCGTCTTCAGAAATGGTTGCAGTGTACACCCATTCTCTTATCTCGGTTGAGTGTAGCTTGATGCTGCGAGTCATGAAATCCTTGAGATACAATTCTTCAAGTAATTCCAGGATATAAAGAAAGATTGGATCTGAATGTTGGAAAGACTCAAAATCCATGGAGAAGGCTGCATCAAACTTCATCGCCGCAAGTGCTCCTGGAGGAATCGCCATTGATAACCTGCAAAGAAAATCCCAGAGAAAACGACGATCAAGTGCAAAGGAACTGAAAGCGCGGGACGGAGGTCGAAGAAAACCTAGATATAAGATTTTTGGAATATGAATCGACAAGCTCCGTTCCACGAAAAGAGACAGTTCTTCGAACTGAGGTCGACGAAATAAGTTAGAGGTGAGTAGTTCGTCGAACTCATTTAGAAGAATTGAAAACAGTTCGTCGAACTCCTTTCGACGAAATGGTTTCTGAAGCAAGGTTCGTCGATCTCCGGTCGACGAAAATTGTTTCCACACAGAGAATTCGTCGATCTCCGTTCGACGAGAATCTCTCAAACTTTCCCTAATTCGTCGAACTCCGTTCGACGAACTTTGGAAAATTCGTCGAATGCAGACAGAAATTAATTTAACTCTTCTCCATTAATCATTCCCAGTTGATTTATAAAGAACAGATGTGTTTTCTCATCTAAAGGTTTGGTGAAAATATCTGCTCTCTGTAAATCAGTAGTAATATGAATCAAGTTAATCTTTTTTTGTCTACATTATCACTAATGAAATGATGTCTTATTTCAATATGTTTAGTCCTAGAATGATGAACTGGATTCTGAGCTATAGCAATAGCACTTGTATTATCACAAAATAAGGTTGAATTATTTAAGTTGATACCATAATCTAGGAGCTAGTTTTGTATCCGTAGCATCTGTGAACAGTAGCTGCCAGCAGCCATATACTATGCCTCAGCAGTTGATGTAGACACAGATGTCTGCTTTTTGCAAAACCAAGAGACAAGTCTCATACCCAGGAACTAGCAAGTTCCAGAGGTACTTTTCCTGTCCACTCTACATCCAGCATAGTCAGCATCTGAGTATCCAGTTAACTCAAATTCTGACTCTACAGGATACCAGAGTCCTAAACTAGGACAACTCTTTATATATCTCAAAATCCTTTTTAGAAAAATAAGATGAGATTCTTTAGGATCCACTTGGAATCTAGAACAAAGGCATGCGACAAACATTATGTCAGGCCTGCTAGCTGTTAAGTATAATAGGGATCCAACAATTGCCCTATAATGTTTCTGATCTACAGGTTTCCCTGCTGCATCAGAATCCACAACAGCATTGGTAGCCATAGATGTTTTCATTCCTGAAGCATCACCCATCCCAAACTTTTTAATAAGCTCTTTAGCATACTTATATTGGAAGAGGAAGATACCATCATGGAGCTGCTTCACTTGGAGACCAAGGAAGTAGGAAAGCTCACCCATGCTACTCATCTCAAATTTGGAATGCATGAGGTCAGCAAACCTCTTGCACAATTTGGGATCAGTAGACCCAAAAATAATGTCATCCACATATATTTGTACCAATAAGATTTGGTCCTTATGATGTCTAGTGAAAAGGGTTCTATCAATGTTTCCTCTAGTAAATTTATGCTCTAAGAGAAAGCTAGCTAGGGTCTCATACCAAGCTCTTGGAGCTTGCTTTAAACCATAGAGAGCTTTATGCAATTTGTAAACATAAGAGGGTTGAGTTAAAGAGATAAAACATGGAGGTTGTTCTACATAAACCTCTTCTTGAAGTACACCATTCAGAAAGGCACTCTTAACATCCATCTGGAATACTTTGAACTTTTTGTAGGCTGCATAGGCTAGGAATATTCTAATGGCCTCCAACCTTGCAACAGGGGCAAAGGTTTGGTCATAGTCTATTCCTTCCTCTTGCCTATAGCCTTGAGCAACAAGTCTAGCCTTGTTTCTTACTATGTTCCCTTGTGCATCCAATTTGTTCCTATAGACCCATTTGGTTCCAATAACTGGGTAGTTATTGGGTCTCGGAACCAAATCCCAAACTCTACATCTCTCAAATTGATTTAGTTCCTCTTGCATTGCAAGAATCCAGTGGGGATATTGCTCAGCTTCATGGATGGTGAGAGGTTCAATTTGAGAGAGAAAATAGGCATGCATCAAGTCTTGATTGAGCTGATGTCTTGTCTGTACACCAACTGAAATGTCTCCAATCACTTGAGATCTGGGGTGATCTTTAAGTGTGACAAGATCAGTTGGTGGAGTTGGTTGAGTAACAGCTTCTGTAAATAATTCCTCTTGAGGAATGGTACTGGCTTTTGATGGAAGTTCGGTTACTTCCTCTTGGAATTCTTCTACACTATCTTCAGCAGCCTGTGGAGTGGGATGAGTTGGAACCTCTTGGGTAAGGTTTAGTCCATCCATAGACTCACACAGTGGTGAAACCTGCAAAAAACTATTGGTAGAAATGTCTTTCTCCTTATAAGACATGTTAGCTTCATCAAAAGACACATGGACAGATTCTTTAATTTTAAGGGATGATTTGTTGAAAACCCTATAGGCCTTGCTTACTTGGGAATATCCTAGAAAAATCCCTTCTTCAGCCTTAGCCTCAAATTTTCTAATGTATATTTTGTTATTAGTGTGGATGTAACATATGCAACCAAAAATTTTAAAGTAAGTGATTTTAGGTTTCTTTTCTTTAAGTAATTCATAGGGGGTCTTATGTTTTAGTTTATGTATAAGACATCTGTTCAGGACATAGTTAGCTGTGTTTACAGCTTCTGCCCAAAAGGATGAAGGCATGTAAGCAGCTGCTAACAATGTACCTGCAGCTTCAATGAGTGTCCTATTTTTTCCTTTCAGCAACCCCATTTTGTTGGGGAGTTCTAGGAGCTGAGAAGCACTGCCTGATACCTTCCTTCTCAAAGAACTCATGCATAAGAAGAGACTCAAACTCTGTGTCATGATCACTTCTGATCAATGCAACATGAGTAGAGAACTTAATCTGTATGGTCCTAAGAAAATCTGTAAGAACTTTGAATGTATCGGACTTAGCTCTCAGAAAGGCTACCCAACTGAATCTGGAGAAATCATCAACAATGACTAAGGTGTAAGACTTCCCTCCTAGGCTTTGTACTACAATGGGTCCAAAAAGATCCACATGAAGCAGATACAATATCCTAGGTGAATCACTTTTATTAATGGATTTGAAACTAGTTTTAGTTTGCTTGCCTAGTTGATAAGCCCTACATAGGCATTCCTTCTTGTAGGGACCAGAAGGTAAACCTCTAACAAGGTTGTCTTTAGATAACCTAGATATGCTCTTAAGATTTACATGTCCTAGCCTTTTGTGCCATAACTCATTTTGGTTACTAGTGATATTGAGTAAACAAATATCAGTTGTGGCAGAAATGAAATCTACTAAATATATGTTTCCTTGTCTAAGTCCAATTAAAGCAGTTTGGTTTTTATCATTTATAATAGAGCAAGAGGTAGAGTTGAAATGTACCTGATAACCTTCATCACATAATTGACCTATGGATATAAGGTTATGTTTAAGTCCTCTTACATATGTCACCTTTTTGAAGGTCACTGCTCCAATGCTTACACTTCCATATCCTTCTGACTGACCACTCTTTGAGTCTCCAAATATCACCTTTGGTCCTAGCTTGAACTTATAACTGGAGAGATTTGCTTTGCTGCCAGTCATGTGCTTGGAGCAGCCACTGTCCAGGTACCAGGTCTGACTTAACCTTGGACAGCTCTTCACCTGTACCTGCATTAAAAAATAAAGCTCAATTATTCTTGACCCAGGTTACCTTGGGTCCTTGGTTTGGCTGAAAAGTAAAACTAGAAATGACTGATAAGGCAGGTTGAGACTTATACCCTACAGGGTGATATCTCCTAGGTGGGATTATCCAATCAGCTACTGGATTAAATGTCTTGTTAGCTGCTTTAAAATTTCGATAGGAGAAATGATTTATATTTGGTCGTTCTGGGATCGACGAATTATTGTGAGTTCGTCGACCAGAGTTCGACGAATGGGGATGAGATCGTCGACCTCCACTCAGAGAATGACCATGGTCATTTTCTGCGTCCCACGTTCGTAGACCTCTGCTCGACGAACAATACACAGTTCGTCGATCGCAGTTGGACGAATAATTATTTCTGAAGTTTGCGTTCAGCGTTCGTCGATCGGGGTTCGACAAACTTGTAGGATTTCGTCGATCTGAGTTCGACGAATTCTGCTGAACTTGGTTTTTAACAACTTTCTTTTGTTTTCTATTTCTATTGTCTAGGGAATTTGACTTGTTTTCTGACATGGGTTTTTCAGTTAGTTTCTCTTTACCCTTAGCAGTGATAAACTTTATGTGAGTAGAAAATATATTCTTCTTTATTATGGGGGGTAAACTTGATGAAGCACCCAAGCACAGCCTGCTATTTAATCTGGCATTTACTATGTTTGTGATATCCATCAGCTTGAGGCTTCTCCCATTGAGAGATTGCTCAAGTTATTTTGCCTCACATAATTCAGATTTTAACTTGATTATCTGTTCATTTGCTAGTGTCAATTGATCAGTTAGTTTTCTATTTTCTGTGCTGACAGATTCAAGGTTTTCTAGTCTAGTACTCAAGGTTTTTGTTTCTTTCTCTGAGTTTATTAGATCCATGCATATAGTTTTAAATTCTACTTTAAATAAGTCAGAATTGAAATCAAAACTAGAAATCACCTGATCAGCCTCTGAGTCTGAGGCACCTTCATCTTCAGAATCCTCTTCTGATCCACAGTTTCTTCTGGAGGCATCTATTGTCATTAGGTACACCTCCTTGGATCTGGCTTCTTCCTATTCTTCACTGGAGCTGGAGGAGGATGTTTCCTCTTCTGTGTCACTCCAGGACTCAGCAACAAATCCTTTGTCTTTCCTTTTATATTTGTTGGAGGAGGGTCTGCTGCTTTATTTTCTTCTGGAATCCTTGTCCCTACCCTTGTCCTTTTTCTGATTCTCTGGGCATTCTGAAATATAGTGCCCAGGCTTTCTGCATCCAAAACACACAACCTCCTTAGTTGGTGTCTTGTCATATTTGGGCTTATCATCCTGCCTGGATGATTTTCTTCTAAAGTCCTTTCTTCCCATTTTGTAGAATCTTTTGGCAAAAAGATTCATTAACTCTTCATTGGATGTAGATGTTTCATTGTCTTCAGAAGCTTTGAAGGCCAAGCTGTGCTCCTTCCTAACCGGGGTAGTTGCCTTCTGTTCTACTGCCTCTCTTGATTTGACAAGCTGCTCATATGACTTCAGCTTGCCTAACAGAGATTCTGTTGAAATCTCATTGAGGCTTCTGGCTTCTTTGATTGGCCAGATTCTGGAATCCCATGAACTGGGGAAACACATCAGTATCTTGTGAAAGTCCACTTAGTGTCAACTACCTTCACCTATGGGGGGGGAATAGGTGACTTGCGGTATTTTTGGCGGAATTAAAATTGTACCTGCACAAGAAAATAAAACACCACAGCACAGAAAGGACACAAGCTATTTATAGTGGTTCCCCGATTTGGGTACATCCACTTTCCCCCTTCGACCTATCTCCCAACCAGGGACGACTCGGTCACTTCACCAACAGGATTGAAATCCAATCCTTGCACTAACGGAAGGAACCCTTCCACACGTAGGAGTCTCCACTCCCACAACACGGGTTGCACCCAACCCTTACAACTAGGAACCAACATTCCTTTACAACAAAAATGAAACTAGAATGTACAAGAAATACAAACAACTTTTGGAGACTAAGGTGTCCCTCTTCGTTCGATGACGTGTTCTTGAAATCAACGAAGAGTCCACAATCCTAGATCTCACTTGTAGAGAATCTCCCCGAAACCGGCGGCGGCAAGATGGGCGGCGACTTGGTTCTCGGGATTGGCGGTGACAACGGTGTGCGGCTGCTATACTTTGGAGATTCAATCTTTGTAGCAAAGCTAGCAAGGTCTTCCAACGGTCACACTAGGATCGATCGTCTCGATCGATTCGGAAGGGGAAGGTTTTCCCGATCAATGAATCATGAGACAAGGGATCTCTGGTTAGACGCGTGAGACGCTGTGCTTGGCTGAGCTTCTGTCGCCGGGAGATCTGGAAGCAACCACGATCAAAGCCGACGATTTACTTGCACGAGCGGCGACGGCGGCGGAGCTGGTTTCGCGATCTAGGTCAAGGTCGGCGGCTCGGCTTCGTTTTTCTGTCTAACTTTACTGTTCAAAATACGCGTGTATTTATACGGTAGAATACTCCATTATGACCGTTATGGGTCCCACCTGAAGAAACCCTAAGCCCGGTTCAAAACAGCGCCAGCGGCTGAGTCCGGTCCAGCGGGTTCCAGAATTCGCCCAAGGCAAAATCGGCGAGAATCGAAGGTGATTCTCGTCGAATCGGCGAGAATCAAAGGTGATTCTCGACGATTCGGCGAGAATCAAAGGTGATTCTCGTCGAAGTTGACTTGTTTGCACGCACTGATTTAGCCGGATAGAGACGTCGAGAATGAGCCGGTGATTCTCGACGATTCGGCGAGAATCACTAGTGATTATCTCCGAATCAGCGAGAATCACTTGGTGATTCTCGTCGATTGATACTTAGACGATTTTTCGTCTTTCCACCCATGAGCTGCTCTTTGACCCATCCTTGCTCCTTGTCTGCTCTTGCATTATCACAGCCCTGTACTAGAAAATAAGTACACTCTAATAGAGAGAGTACACGTAGGCCAACACACTGATCTGCTCAACGAGGGATTACGTCGCGCAGACCCGTGTATATTGACCTACTGCACCCTGACATTGGTGTGTACTTAGCGTGGAATAACTGCAAGCACCACTTAAAAGGTTTCATCAAATACATTGTCTATTTACCTTAGCTTGTACAGGGGCTTCTTCAAATCAGGTACGTTGTGGATACAATACCCAACAATCTCCCCCTATTTGAAGAAGCCTAAACCCTACAAGTTAAGGTGAATAGAGCGTATGGGAATGGAAATCATAACTGAAAATTGAGAGAGATATTCATTACCAATACCAAGTGCTTGAGAGCAAACTTGGAGCCTTGGAGCCACCTTAGCCTGAGCCGAGAGGGAAATCTCCCCCTTTTCGGCTTCTGCAAATCTGGGCTGTTGCATTTGACCCCTTGCTCCCCCTCAGTTCTTGCACCTGTGCTCATACTTGAGTTCCTGGCAGAGGCTCCCCCTAGATGCACGAGCCTGGAGCTTCTGTAGTCTCCATTCCTCATAGTTTAGCATCCCCAATTCAGTTTTGAAAAGACTGAACTTGGCTTCGTCTAAGGGCTTTGTGAAAATATCTGCAATCTGCTTGTCCGTGGGGACATAACAGAGAGAGATGTCTTTATTTTCCACGTGCTCCCGAATGAAGTGGTAGCGCACTTCAATATGCTTCGTTCTGTTGTGCGAAACCGGATTGTTTGCAATTGCAATTGCACTGGAGGAGTCGCAGTACATTGGTACTTCCTTGAACTGAAGGTCGTAGTCGGCTAACTGGTTTCTGATCCATAGGAGTTGTGCGCAACAGCTGTCTGCCGAGATGTACTCAGACTCTGCTGTGGAGGTTGCTACACAATTCTGCTTCTTGCTGTTCCATGAGATAAGCCTTCTTCCGAGGAATTGACACGTCCCGGAAGTGCTTTTCCTGTCATCCCTACTCCCTGCAAAATCAGCATCTGAAAAACCTATTAGCTCGACATCATTGTTTCTCGGGTACCACAAGCCAAGATTGGGAGTACCTTTAAGGTATCTTAGAATTCGCTTAGCAGCGACATAGTGAGATTCCTTAGTGTTCACCTGATATCTGGCACAGACACATGTGGAGAACATGATTTCCGGTCTACTGGCAGTAAGGTAGAGCAGGGATGCAATGATGCTTCTGTATTTGGTTTCATCGAAAGGTTTACCTTTCTCATCCTTATCCAGAGACATAGTGGATCCCATTGGAGTCCTCATAGAGGTTGCAGTCTCCATACCGAAATTCTTGAGGAGTTCATGTGTGAACTTCGTCTGAGAGATGAAGATTCCATCCGCAGACTGTTTCACTTGAAGTCCCAAGAAATACTGGCGTGAGCGACAGAGAAAGTTTTTCTCCTATCATTCTGGTGGCCGCTGACGGTGCTCCGGTGCTCGAAATCTTCAACCAAATATAGATCCAGAAAGCTCTTATCGATAGCTACGCCATTGTGGTGACATATTCTCCATTCCTTCAGATTTTCTCGCTAAAGTTTTTGGCCATAACCTCTATTTCAGCTATTTCTTGTTAGATTTCGACTTCCCTCGTCTTATTTATCCCCGATCTGCGACAAGCTGTGATTTCGAGAATTTTTCCGGTAAAACCAAGGCAAGTGATGGTTTTCCCCTTCTCTTCCCTTCTTTACCCGATTTGCAGAAAATTCTAACTTATTGTTATCGTGCTCTCCCATACTGCTCATTTCAAACTTTCCTTGCATAAGTTTAGAAAACTTTTTGCAAAGATTGTTGTCCGTTGAGCCAAATATAATGTCATCGACATAGATTTGCACCAGCAAAATCTTGCCTTTGACTTCCCTGAGAAACAATGTCTTATCTATTTTATCTCTAGAGAACTTGTTCTCAAGAAGAAAACTAGATAAAGTCTCATACCAAGCTCGTGGAGCTTGTTTTAAACCATATAGAGCTTTATTAAGAAAATATACATGATTCGGATAAGTAGGATTGACAAAACCTGGGGGTTGAGCGACGTATACTTCCTCTTTCAGGTCTCCGTTCAAGAATGCAGATTTCATATCCATTTGATAGACTGTGAATCTTTTGTGCGAAGAATACGCCAGGAACAATCTGATTGCCTCGAGCCTTGCCACTGGTGCAAAGGTCTGGTCGAAGTCAATCCCCTCCTCCTGTCTGTAACCTTGAGCCACCAGCCTGGCCTTATTCTTTATGATGACAACATGTTCATCCAGCTTATTTCTGAAGATCCACTTGGTGCCAATCACATTCTGCCTTTGTGGTCTGGGAACCAGCGTCCAAACGTTGCATCGTTCGAATTGATGTAGTTCATCTTGCATGGCCAAAATCCATGCCGCATCTTTGTTCGCCTCGTCAAACTTCTTTGGCTCAACCTGTGATAGGAAGCTAAGATGCAAAATCTCGTTAATAGTACCTCTTCGAGTTCTGACACCGGCACGAGGATCTCCGATGATCTGATCTCTAGGATGATCCCTCACGTGCCGGAGCTCTAGAGGTCTGGCGTCTGGAGCTTCGACTACTTCTCGGGCTTCTCCTTCTTTTAAGAGATTTGCTCCATTTTGATCGTCAACATTCCCAGTTGACGTTGAGGTGGAAACTTTGACGTACTTAGGAGTTTCATCTTTAGCGGTCTCATCGAGACTCAGCTGTTCAAGTCGTGCACCTGCATCTTCAAGGATACCGCTGGAAGAATTGATGTTAAGCCAGCTTCTTTCATCAAATACAACATTGATTGATTCTTCTACCACTAGGTTTTTCTTATTGAAGACCATATATGCCCGACTGTGGGTACTATAGCCCATGAATATGCCTTCGAAGCATTTTTCACCAAATTTAGTACGCGGGTACTTTCCATTATTCAGTACATAGCATCTGCAACCAAAGATCCTCAAGTAGGACATGGTTGGTTTCCTGCCTCTCAGTAGCTCATAAGGCGTCTTACGATGATTCTTGTTGATCAATGCTCGGTTTTGTACATGACAAGTCGTATTGACCGCCTCTGCCCAGAAGTATTCTGGGAGAGAAGCGTCTTTCAACATTGTCGTGCAAGCTTCAATGAGAGTTCTATTTCTCCTCTCCGCAACTCCATTTTGCTGAGGAGTGCGCGGGGAGGAAAACTCATGGAAGATACCTTGTTCTTCACAAAACTCTGTCATAGCACCAGATTTGAATTCTGTTCCATGGTCACTTCTGATTTTGATCACTGAGCAGTTAAATTCGTTCTGAACCTACTTGACAAAACTAGTGAAGATGTCAAACGTATCTGACTTTCGTTTTAAGAAGAACACCCATGTAAACCGAGAGTGATCATCAACTATCACTAGCGTATAGGACTTGCCTCCCAAGGTATGAACTTGCATTGGACCAAACAAGTCCATATGCAGAAGATAAAGACATCGGGAAGAGTCTTTGTCTGCAATGCTCTTAAAGGTAGCCCGAGTCTGTTTGCCCATCTGGCATGCAGGACAGGGGCTATCTTTGATGCACTTGATAACGAGAGCATCCCTTACTAAGTTTTTAGAAAACAGTATACTAATTGTTTTGAAATTAATATGTGTCAATCTCTTGTGCAATTGTTCACAAAGAGATGCACTGCCTGTTGCCACTAGGCATACGGGGGTAGATGAATCTAAACTAAGAAAATTTAAACAGAAGATATTTCTGCTCCTAATACCTGTTAATACCGTCTTAGAAGAGGCACATGATATTATCAGACATTTATCCTTGCAGAACTTAACGTCATAACCTTTATCACATAACTGACTTACACTGATCAGGTTATGGTTTAACCCTTCAACATAAGCCACGTCGGTGATAGAGATTATACCGTTGGAAATCATACCGTAACCTCTGGTAACTCCTCGATCTGACCCCCCAAAGATAACTTTGGGTCCATTCTCGACTGGAGTGTAATCACGCAGCAGGCTTCTTGTCCCAGTCATATGCCGGGAGCATCCACTGTCCAAGTACCATATTGGAGTTTTGGTGGCCTTTGGACATTCCTGCAAAACAAAATTAATTTCTCTTAGGAACCCAATCGAACTTGGGTCCTAGATTCTTGGTTAGCATACTCCCCCTCGGGTGGTTAACCCTACGAGTGGTTAGCCTCGCATTGCTAACATAAGGAGTCTCGTTATACCTCGGATTAAACCAACAATCCACGGCAAAGTGACCAACTTTGCCACAACACCAATAGTCAAATCTGTTGTACCTCTTCCTAGGCTCCTGCCTTACCCTGGGAATGGTGGGTACAGCCGGGGCCATGGATCTGGAGGAGGAGGCATCATAGTGATTGCAGTCACATGACTTCTTCACTTTCTGTTCCTTCAATATAACAGGTTTGGTTTTTGGTGCCTGCTTTCTATTATGGCCGCTAGAGAATTGACCATAATTTCTCATGTGGATTTCCTCATAAGGTGCCTTGAGGACACTCTCACCGAAGTTGCGGGGAAAAGTCCAACCATCATATCGGCTCTTTGGCTTTGCAACCGAGGGCCAGAAATGATGACCAAAGGTTGACTCAAAGTCATGTTGGTTGCAAGGAAAGCTAGGCTTTCTGAATGCAACAGGACTAAGGGGAGACTTTCCCTTTTCAGCAGCAGAGGCCTTCTTGGCGGCCTTATTCTTTCTCTGGTTCCTGTTTCTCCTAGATGAGGAACCAGATACCCCTACATATCCCAAGCCAGCTCCTTTGGCCTGAGCAGAGAAAGTATCAACTACTGGAAGAACTGTTTTTGGCATTGAGAAGCTCTTGACAATCTTCCTTTCTGCCGCAAGTTGTTCTTCCAACTTGTTGACTTCCTCCTGCTTAAGATCAAGGAGTTTAAGAGACTCTGAATACTTTGAAGTCAGGTCTAGGTGCTCCTGTCGGAGAGAGATCAAACTGGTGATCTCTTCCCTTAGGGAGACACACTCACCCTTAAGGAATTTCACTTCCTTTTTCTCAGCCTTCAATCTCTTACGGCACTCCTCAAAAGTGTTGAGCAGAAGCTCATACTTCTCGAGGAGCTCCTCTTCACGGGCCGAAGGGCTATCCTCAGGGTCATCATCCTGAGACTCAGGATCAGATTCAGAGTCGGAGAGAGGGGTGTGAGCTTTTACCTTCCCAGTAAATGGGGGGCATTCTCCTTCTGAGTCGGAGCGACCCACCAGCCCGAAGTAGGCTTCCTCATCATCACTGAAGACTGCATGGAAGGCTGCTAAGGACAATATCCTGGATAGAGGCAAGTGGTATTCTGACCTGGAGTGGAGGAAGCATGAGAATAGGCAAGAGGCCATTGTACAGTATAGAAGAAAGGCCAAACTGGGAAAGCTACCTCCTAATGCATAGGAGCCTAGCAAGTATTTTCCCAAGCCTTATCACTATTTTGAAAGGCAGAAGATCAAGGCTGAAGAGTTGAAAAAGAAAGCTCTTAAAGGGAAGAAGTCTGCTGCTGCAGAGGACACTGAAGCTCAAGTTCAAGCAAAGATTCAATCTGGAAAAGGGATTGTAATCAAGGAACCAGAGAAGCCTTAGGATAGCATTTTCTTTAGTTTACAAATTGTAATCATTTGTATTAAAATTCTATGTAAACTTTTGAAAATGTTGGAATTTGTAAGAACAATATTATATGTTCATCAGACTCACTCAGTGTTTTTGGCTTTTTGGCGATGTAGTTCCTCTCTTTCTTCTTATCTCTAGAGGACTTGTGCTCCTCTCCCTTCCCCTTTTCTCTCTTGCCTTGGTGGCAGTCGGCCACGACGTGTCCTGGCTTATTGCATCCAAAACAAATAATGTCAGAGGAGCGATGTTTGTTCGGTTTAGAAGCATACCTGTCAGAAGAATAATTTTTCTTCTGATGCCTGGAGGAGGAGCCGTCTCTCTTTCTTTGATTCCTCATCTTGAGGAACTTCTTGAATTCTCGGGTGATGAGGGAGAAATCTTCCTCAGACAACTCTGAGCTGGAGGAGCATGGCTCGGAGTCCTCCTCCTCATCCTTTTTCCTGGCACGGTATGAAACCGCACCCTTGCCCTTCCTGGAGTGAATGGCTTTTAGGGCCACAGTCTTTTCCTTGGCTGCAGCCTTCTCTGCTTCTTCTTTTGCTTTCCTGGTGTTCAGTTGAAGCTCATAGGACATCAGCTTCCCAAACAGAATTTGCGGGTCTGTTTCAGCTAGTCTGCCAAACTCTCGGATGGCGCAGATCTTTGTGTCCCATTCCTTAGTAAGGGACCTAAGGAATTTATCATTAAGTTCACCATCAGTGAACACTCTTCCATATCCTTTGAGGGCATTGACAATCTTGAGGAAGTTCTCGAAGGTGACTCCGATCTCTTCCTTAGGCCCTTTTCTAAAGGCCTCATATTTCTGGTTCAGGAGGGATCTCCGATCATCTCTCACTTCATCAGTGCCCTCCATTAGGATAATCAGGCAGTGCCAGATCTCCTTTGATGTCCTGCAGTTGCAGAAGTTCTGCATCATTGAGTCATCGACCGCGCTGACCAGAATGTTCTGCGCCTTCTTGTCAAGTCCCACCAGCACCATCTCGTCCTTGTCCATTTCAGAAATTTTCTTTGGCACTTTCTTGGTAGGATCAATGGTGGAGACCTTAGTGGGGACATAATGTCCCTCCTCCACGATCATGAAGAGTCGGGAATCGCCGCTTCCATGTAGAAACTGATCCTTTCCTTCCAGATAGGAAAGTTGAGCCTGGTGCACACTGGGATCTTGCCTGTGTACTTGAGTCCGTCCATAGTAAATGTTTGCCTTCTTCTTGACACTAGTGGCAGGATTCTACTCAAGGTGTGAACCTTTTTGATGAGTAACCTCGCTCTGATATCACTTGAAAGTCCACCTAGTGTCAACTACCTTCACCTATGGGGGGGGGGGGAATAGGTGACTTGCGGTATTTTTGGCGGAATTAAAATTGTACCTGCACAAGAAAATAAAACACCACAGCACAGAAAGGACACAAGCTATTTATAGGGGTTCCCCGATTTGGGTACATCCACTTTCCCCCTTCGACCTATCTCCCAACCAGGGACGACTCGGTCACTTCACCAACAGGATTGAAATCCAATCCTTGCAGTAACGGAAGGAACCCTTCCACACGTAGGAGTCTCTACTCCCACAACAAGGGTTGCACCCAACCCTTACAACTAGGAACCAACGTTCCTTTACAACAAAAATGAAACTAGAATGTACAAGAAATACAAACAACTTTTGGAGACTAAGGTGTCCCTCTTCGTTCGATGACGTGTTCTTGAAGTCAACGAAGAGTCCACAACCCTAGATCTCACTTGGAGAGAATCTCCCCGAAACCGGCGGCGACAAGATGGGCGGCGGCTTGGTTCTCAGGATTGGCGGTGACAATGGTGTGCGGCTGCTGTACTTTGGAGATTCAATCTTCGTAGCAAAGCTAGCAAGGTCTTCCAACGGTCACACTAGGATCGATCGTCTCGATCGATTCGGAAGGGGAAGGTTTTCTCGATCAACGAATCAAGAGACAAGGGATCTCTGGTTAGACGCGTGAGACGCTGTGCTTGGCTGAGCTTTTGTCGCCGGGAGATCTGGAAGCAACCACGATCAAAGCCGGCGATTTACTTGCACGAGCGGCGACGGCGACGGAGCTGGTTTCGCGATCTAGGTCAAGGTCGGCGGCTCGGCTTCATTTTTTTGTCTAACTTTACTGTTCAAAATACGCGTGTATTTATACGGTAGAATACTTCATTATGACCGTTATGGGTCCCACCTGAAGAAACCCTAAGCCCGGTTCAAAACAGTGCCAGCGGCTGAGTCCGGTCCAGCGGGTTCCAGAATTCGCCCAAGGCAAAATCGGCGAGAATCGAAGGTGATTCTCGTCGAATCGGCGAGAATCAAAGGTGATTCTCGACGATTCGGCGAGAATCAAAGTTGATTCTCGTCGAAGTTGACTTGTTTGCACGCACTGATTTAGCCGGATAGACACGGCGAGAATGAGCCGGTGATTCTCGACGATTCGGCGAGAATCACTTGGTGATTCTCGTCGATTGATACTTAGACGATTTTTCGTCTTTCCACCCATGAGCTGCTCTTTGACCCATCCTTGCTCCTTGTCTGCTCTTGCATTATTACAGCCCTGTACTAGAAAATAAGTACACTCCAATAGAGAGAGTACACGTAGGCCAACACACTGATCTGCTCAACGAGGGATTACGTCGCGCAGACCCGTGTATATTGACCTACTGCACCCTGACATTGGTGTGTACTTAGCGTGGAATAGCTGCAAGCACCACTTAAAAGGTTTCATCAAATACATTGTCTATTTACCTTAGCTTGTACAGGGGCTTCTTCAAATCAGGTACGTTGTGGATACAATACCCAACATCTTGTCATTCACCTCAGTTAAGGTGATGTCCTTGTCAAGAGTCTTGAGTTCACTGATGATTGAACTTAATCTATTGTACATCTCAGCCACAGATTCTGTCTCATCCTTTTTGAAATTCTCATAGAGAGAAATGAGACTGGATCTCCTATCCTTTCTTTCATCAGCTGAGCCTGCTACCATTTGGTTGAGAGAGTCCCAAATGGCCTTGGCTGAGATGCACTCAGCCACCTTCTGAAATATGTCATCTGACATTGTTTGGGCCAGAATATTCATAGCCTTTGCATCAGCCATCTTGGCTTTCTTATAGGCTTCAGTATTGTCTGGAGGTGGTACTGCACTCAGATTAGTTGATGTGCTGGCAAAAGTTGCAGGAGCTGGAGGAACACCTGTTGAAATGACAGAAAAAATATCCTCATCAATGGAGTTCATATATAATCTAATTCTTGTCTTCCAGATGACAAACTTATTAAGATTGCACACTGGAGGTCTGATGCTTGTATAATCCTTGTTTTGGGCCATGTCTGTGAGAAGGATAAGTCCAATAACAGAATAAAAACAAACAGATCTAACTAAGGGATCTTTGGGTTCAGGTGTTAGCTGTACAACCAATCAGGTATGATATGTTAACCAACCTGGAGCACTGAATTAGTTGAATAGCAACCAACCTGTAAGGTCTGGTAATTTAACCAACCTCGCTTTAATACCAATTGAAAGTTCAGGAGGTATGCTTGATACCACCTGAAGGTGTTAGTTAGAACAGATATACTCTAGAGGGGGGGGGGGGTGAATAGAGTATGTTGGTGATTTTAAAACTTTTACAACTATTGTTGTATTTTAGGTGTGTGTACAGGGAAGCAAATACAATAAACCAAGATGCAGCAACTATCTAATCACAGCACATTCACAGAGCAAGGCCAGAAAACAAAAAGAAAAGAAAGCAACCAGACGACACAAGAATTTTATAGTGGTTCCCCAAATCTGGGTAGTCCACTCTTCTACCACCCTGGTAGGAATCCACTGCAGGAAGGGGTTGATCAGGTGTCCTGGCACCAATGGGGTTTTGATCAGGTTCCCAAAAACCAAACCCTCAAGTCTTTTGGAGGGAGAATTACAACCAGAATAATTTTGAAGGGAATTAAAACCCTGTACAGAGGTGGAGTAGGAGGGTGATGAGGTCTTCTCTTTCTCAAGTAAAATGAGAAGACATGTGGATTGTTGTTTAGCAGCTTTGCTCCCCCTGAGATGTAGAATGAATCAGGAAGAATGCTGGAGCACTGCTTCAGGGTGATAGGTCTTCAAAGACCTAGATTTCCTGGTCCAGAGAAAGTCTCCAGGAACTTCTTGTGACTGATATGAATGTATTGTCTTTGAAGTTATCCTGAGTAAGAGCAGATGAAGAAGTCTCTTGATATTGATGTAGTGTTCTTCTTCTTCTTCTTCTTGATCAGTTTCTCTCTGGGCCAAGAATGAATTCCTTTTTCTGTGTTGTCTGAATCACTGTCTGTCTTTTTGTTGTATATAACTGTATTACTGACTCTTTCTGTATATCTCAATGTCTCAAAAGAAACATTCGAATTTTGAATATAGAGCAGTAATGGCAGATGGCCTGAAAAGGAAGCAGCAATTAATTATTTCCCCAACTGTTTCCATGGGAAAATGGCATGTAATAATCCAGGATTAACTTCGCATTCTAACGGTAGTATTGAAAGATATGATACCTAAACACCTAGAGGGGGGGGGGGGTGAATAGGTGACCTAATCCTTTTCTAACTTTGTTGGCAGCCAAACAGTTATATCACAGATGTCTAACTAGTTTATTACAGCAATCAGCAATAATCAAACATACACAGCTAATCCACAGCACATTCACAGCACATCACACAGTGATTTATAGTGGTTCCCCAAGATATGGGTACATCCACTTTCCCCCTTCGCCTATCTAGCAGTGTACTAGATTCGGCCAAACTCCTGCACTGTCTCAGAACCCAAATTGGTTCCTACCTCAGGCCCAAAGCCTTACAACTCAGCTTTATCCCAAAGCCTACACTCAGCCAATCAAGGCCTACACTTAGCCAATTCAAGGCCTACACTCAGAGATCTCAATCTCCTACACTCAGGCAAACAAGCCCTACCCTCAGCCTTTATAAATATAGGCTTACAATCACTCAGATCCAAAGGATCCTACAAGTTAAAAAGATATTACAAAATATAACTCTACAACTCAGAATAATAAGAGAGGAGTTGAGAGATTCTTGATGAGTTCTTGGAAGAACTCAGCTGGATTCACCCTGACTTAGCTTTCTTCAAAGCTTCTTGAGTAGAACTGAATAAGGCTGAATCCTCTGCAGTTATTCCTTGACCTCTGCCACTTAAGAATCAGAATTGAATCTGAATCCTTCTTCTCAGCCTAGTTCCAGAGACAGATTTCTTGGATGGAGCCCTCTCTCTCCAACTTCTTAGATCTGCAGTTGGACTGCAAGATCTTCTTGTGTTGATACTCTGTGTACTACTTCAACAATTTGATCAACCTTGACAGCAATCTGATCAATTACTTCAACTTATCTCAACAACTGTTTCTGTAAACTGTGGGTGCCTATTTATAGGCCTTCTTCATGGTAACCGGCTGGTCCGGTTCATAACTGACTTCTGACATCTCTGACAGTTGTTGTAGACCGGCTGGATCGGTAGCTGTCATGTCAACCAGTCACTTCTTGAAAATCTCTAACAGTCAGTAAGTGTCGAGACTTTCTGTCTTTAAGTGTCGACACTTATAGTCCAAGTGTCGACACATGTTGTGTAAGTGTCGACACAAGTCTACAAGGTGTCGACACAATTCCTTGTATTTCTCGACACAGATTCTTCTGTATGTGTCGACACTGAAATTGAATGTCGACACAAATACTTGTTCTTCTAGCTTTTGCTGAATTCTTCTAAGTGTCGACACATCTCCTTTGTGTCGACACAACTTCTTGTGTTGAATCTGTCTAGTGTCGACACTGCTTCTTGGTGTCGACACATAGTCTTCTATGTTGAAACTTGCTGAGTGTCGACACAGCTCCTTGTGTCGACACACCTTCTTGTTTGTTGAGACTTCAGCTGAGTGTCGACACATTCCCATATTGTCGACACTTGTACTTAGAATAATTTGTTGTTCTTTCTGTTCTTTGCTAAGTGTCGACACAGCTCCATGTGTCGACACTTTCTTCAAGTGTTGAGTCTTCTGTTGAGTGTCGACACATTGTGTTGAGTGTCGACACTTACTTCAAATGCTGACTCTTCTGCATAGTATCGACACATTGTGTTGAGTGTCGACACTTACTTCAAATGCTGACTCTTCTGCATAGTGTCGACACATTGTGTTGAGTGTCGACACTTGTACTTAGACTCTGCAGACTTTTGCTGAGTGTCGACACAGCTCCAAGTGTCGACACTTTCTGGTGTAGACACAGCTTCACTGGGTGTCGACACAGCTCCTTGTGTCGACACTTTTTGTCTGCACTTTTCTTCACTGAGTGTCGACACAGCTCCAAGTGTCGACACTTTCTGTCTGGTGTCGACTCTGCTTCCCAGGTGTCGACACAATGACTCCAAGTGTCGACACATCTTGTCTGGGTGTCGACACAAGTCTTCTTAAGTGTCGACACTTTCCCTCTGGGTGTCGACACATGGACTTAGAAACTTTTTGCTTCAGTCCAGTTCTTTCTTAACCTGCACAAGTAACTCAAACATTCATCAAATACATTATGATGTATATCATTGAGTTGGGTGAGGCTTCTTCAAATCAGGTACATTTGACCAATGTACCCAACAATCTCCCCCTATTTGGAGAAGTCATAACCCTTAGTCAATGATATACACCATCCATAATTAAAATTACAAATTGATGTACAGCAGATTATAAACAGCAGGGTAAACATAAACATGTAATAAATTTACACATGTATACACATTCAGCATTGCAAATAAGAAATAGATACTGCCCAGAACAACCATGAAATATATTTATCATATATTGTTCTAACATTGTTCCTTATACATTTTCCAAGGTTTACAAAAATGTTTTTCATTTAACAGATTACAACAAGCTTCAAGTTTAATTCCTAATCTATTTCTGATCAGGTTCTTTGATAACTATTCCCTTTCCAGCTTGAACTTGAGCTTTGACAGGGGCTTCAGCAGGTTCAGCAGCAGCATGCTTCTTTCCTTTTAAGTCCTTCTTTTTCAGCTCCTCTGCTTTGATTTTCTGCCTCTCAAAGTAGTGATACGGCTTGGGGAAGTACTTGCTAGGCTCCACAGCAGTTGGAGGTAGCTTTCCCATCTTAGCCTTCCTTCTGAATTGTACTATAGCCTCCTGCCTAATCTCATGCTTTCTCCATTCTGCCTCAGAGAACCATTTATTCCTTTCATGAGCATTGTCCTTTGCAGCTTTCCAGGCAGTAAGAATTATATTCTAGAGGTAGGGCTCCATTGTTCAAAATCTGGCTTTTGTTCTGCTTGCTCCCTAAACCTCTTCTTTGACAACCTTGTCTCTTCTTCTTTGTTCATGGCCTCCTGCAGAGCTTCAGAAATAGGTTGAACAACCTTCTCAATATGAACATTGGCCTTGCCCTCAATTGGGCTATACATTGTGCTGACATCTGCTTGAACCATGTCAAAATCTGGAGGTGGATATATCACTTGAGCTACTTCTTGTTGCTCACCTCCAAGATATGCAGTTTATATTCCTGATTCAGCCACATTATCATCATCACAAAGTGGAGGATAGCCCAGTGTAGCTCTGATGGAGTTAGATATCCATTTGACATGGTCAGAGCTAGCTTTGACTAATACCCTCTCCCCCTTTATGACTTCTCTGGCCATATGGTCTCTGACATCATCCTTTTGAAACCTTATCTGGCTATCCAAATACCTGATTCCCTCTTTAAAGTAAGGTCTGAGCTTAGTGAGCTGTTCAGAGATGGCCTTCTGGGAATCTTTAATGACAGTCTTGATAGCAGAAATCTCAGCTTGAAAGACCTTATCAAAGTCAGTCTTAGCAGCAGTAGATGTTGAAGGTTCAGCAGTCTTATTCTTCAACTCAGTGACTATAGCATTATGGGAGGCAGTCAAATTATCATTCATTCTTAACTGATTCTGCAGCACATATCCTTGCTTTACTGCTATATCATCTACCTGAGCCTTGATCTTCTCCTGGTGAGTTGCCAAATAGACCACTACATTCCCACCCTTGTGGAAGCAGTCAGTCATTTCCTTCTTGTTCAGATTCATCTCAAATCTTATAGATTTGATATCTTGTGCAAGATCAAACTGTAGGGACTTGTGCCCTTCATCCACATAAGCCTCTATTGCCTTCCTTTGCTCATCCAACTTGATCTGCATGGCAATCATCAAAGCACTATAATCAACTGTTGGAGCTTGTTGAACTATAGGCTGTGGGGCAATGGATTGCAAGGCTTTCTTGTAACTCTGACTTCTTCTTTTAAAAACATAAAGTTTCTTCTTCTTGGCCCTAGCACTCTCCTCATCATCAGAGGCAGAAGTGCTGGCAATATCAACCCTGTCCTTAGGGCTTTGAGGTTTGTCAGCTGGCACAGCAGTTGCCTTTTCAGTTTCCAGCCTAATAGGCTCTTCCAGAACTTCCATGTGCTCCTTCTATCCTCTTTGCATCCTGCAAAGTCTGCATCTGAATAACCTGTTAGATCAAAGTCTCCATTCCTAGGGTACCAGAGGCCTAGATAGGGAGTGCCCTTTAGATATCTCAAAATTCTCTTGACAGCAGTCAAGTGAGACTCTTTAGGGCAGGCTTGATACCTTGCACAAACACATGTAGCATACATGATGTCTGGTCTACTAGCAGTTAATTATAATAGGGAGCCAACTATCCCTCTATACAAGGTTTCATCTACAGGTTTCCCTGCATCATCCTTGCTAAGAGACATACTTGACCCCATAGGAGTCTTCATGGTACTGTATGAATCCATACCATACTTCCTTATGAGTTCTAGGGTGAACTTTGACTGACAAATGGACAAACCACTCTCAGTCTGTTTAACTTGGAGACCCAAGAAAAACTTCAGCTCTCCCATACTACTCATTTCAAACTGACCTTGCATAAGTTTTGCAAACTTTTTGCAAAGGCTGCTTTCAGTAGACCCAAATATAATGTCATCTACATATATTTGGACTAATATGACATTGCCTCTAGATTTCCTAAGGAATAGAGTCTTATCTATTTTCCCCCTTGAGAACTTGTTCTCAATGAGGAAACTAGATAGGGTTTCATACCAAGCCCTAGGGGCTTGCTTTAACCCATATAAAGCTTTCCTAAGTCTATAGACATAATGAGGTAGAGTTGGATCAACAAAACCTGAAGGCTGCTCCACATAGACTTCTTCTTTCAAATTACCATTTAGGAATGCTGACTTGACATCCATTTGGTATACCTTGAATCCTTGATAGGTTGCATAGGCCAAGAACATTCTTATGGCTTCCAGTCTGGCTACTGGAGCAAAGGTTTGATCAAAATAAATACCTTCTTCTTGCCTATATCCTTTAGCAACCAGTCTAGCTTTATTCTTAATGATGACACCTTGTTCATCCATCTTATTCCTGTAGATCCACTTAACTCCTATTACATTGTGGTCTTTAGGTTTAGGAACAAGTTCCCAAACCTTACACCTCTTGAACTGATTAAGCTCTTCTTACATTGCTTCAGTCCATTGTGGATCCATTATTGCTTCTTCAAATCTTTTAGGTTCAACTTGAGACAAAAAGCTGGAATAGATTGCAGCATTCATGTTTCTACTCCTGGTTTGTACTCCTTGTCTTGGATCTCCAATAATCAGCTCTACTGGATGATCTCTAAGATGCCTGTGGGCTGGAGGCATCCTCACTTCAGGTTGAACCACTTCAGCATCTGCATCATGCTGTATTCCTTGGATTTCTTCAGCAATTGGCACATGTAGTTCTCCCCCTAGACAGCAGCTACTCTCCTCTCCTTGCTGTCTTGCAGCAGGCACTTCTTCTATAGTCAGCTTGTCCATTGTCTTTGTCAAACCTGTGGGGCTGCATACATTGCTAGACAAATCATTATTAATAAGTTTAGTCTCATCAAAAACTACATACACTGATTCTTCTACAACTTGTGTAGTCAAGTTGTAGACTCTATAAGCCTTACTATTATTGCTGTACCCAACAAAAATTCCCTCTTGGGACTTGGCAGCAAACTTAGTTATGTAAGACTTCCCATTGTTAAGTATGTAGCATTTACAACCAAAGATCCTAAAATAGGATAGGTTTGGTTTCCTGCCTTTCACTACTTCATAGGGGGTCTTGTTTAGCCCTTTAGTGATGGTAGCCCTATTTATAACATGGCATGCAGTGTTAACTGCTTCAGCCCAGAAATACTCAGGCAGTGATGTATCACTTAGTAGGGTTCTACCAGCTTCTATCAAGGTTCTATTTTTCCTCTCAGCAATGCCATTTTGCTGATGTGTTCTAGGTGAAGAGAATTCTTGAAATATCCCAAAGTCTTCACATAGTTTTGTCATGCTTTCAGATTGAAACTCAGTACCATGGTCACTTCTAATTTTGACCACAGTACTATCAAGTTCATTCTGAATTTGCTTGACAAAGCTGTAGAAGACACTAGGTGTTTCAGATTTCTGTCTTAAGAAGAACACCCAGAAAAACTTTGAGTAGTCATCTACAACTACAAGGGTATAGACCTTCCTACCTAAGCTGTGAACTGGCATTGGACCAAAGAGATCCAAATGCAAGAGGTACAAACACCTCACAGCATCTTTGTTATCTATGCTTCTAAAAGAGGATTTGGTCTGCTTGCCTTTTTGACAAGCTGAGCAAATACCATCTTTAACACACTTAACTTGAGGACTATTCCTCACTAACTCTTTATTAAAGAGTTTGCTAATTGTCTTGTAGTTAAGATGGGCCAGCCTCTTGTGCCATTTGACACAATGAGAGACTGTCTCATCAGCTACAAGACAAACTGGAGAACCATTGTTCTCAATCATAATGTCTAGGCAGTAGACATTTCTCTTCCTATAACCTGTCAAGATGATCTCTTGATCACTTGACCTCTTGATATGACAACCATTTTTAACAAATGAGATGTCATACCCTACATCACTTAATTGACTTATGCTTATTAGGTTGTGTTTCAACCCTTTAACATAAGCCACTTGAGTAATGGTAACTAAGTTTGAAGAAATGTTACCAAACCCTTTGATGATTCCTTTTTCAGAACCACCAAAGGTCACTTTAGGACCATTTTTGATTGGAATGTAGTCCTTCAGTAGTCCCCTAGTTCCAGTCATATGTCTGGAACATCCACTGTCCAAGTACCATGTAGGGGTATGGCCACTTGGACTCACCTACAAAACAGATTAATGGACCTTAGAACCCAAAGCAATCTTGGGTCCTTGGTACTTGTTAGTCTGTAACTTGACAAAGCTACCTACTGGCTTTCCACCAGGTAGCTTGCTACTCACCTTGGCACTGGCATTGTACCAACAGTCCATTGCAAAATGGCCAATCTTGCCACAGCACCAGCATTCAAACTTGTTGTACCTTTGCTTAGGTACTGCCTTGGCTGTCTTGACTACAGCAGGTTTGTTGAATGTTGGGGCTTTGCCCTTGGACTTAGACTTGGACTGCGCAGTCCCTGCAGGTCTAACAAAACCCAGTCCAGCCTTACCTTTTTGATGAACAAATTCATCAATTAAAGGTAGCACTGATTTAGGTTTTGAAAACCTAGCAACAAGCTCTCTTTCTTTCTGAATATTGATCTCCAGTCTCTTAATTTGATCATTCTTATAGGTGATAGTTCCCATCTGAATCACAGTAATGTGTTTCAGCCTGGCTACCTCATTCAGTTTTTGATCAAATTGTTTCTCAAAATCTGTTGCAACAGCCTTGAGACCTGCAATCTCCTTTGCCTGACTTTTGGCTAGGGTCTTGCTTTTCTTGTAGGCTTGCAACAGTACCTTATATTCATCTATGAGCTGATGAATATCCTCCTCAGACTCAGATATATTCTCATCACTTGATGAAGAAAAATCTGATTCTGAACTAGAACAAGAAACTGAATTTAAACTTGAACTTTGTACCTGACTGGGTCCTGGCTGCTCCAGGATTTTGGCACTGTCTGTCAAAGCCATTAGCCCTTGGCAATGACTGTCTTCTTGTTCATAAATTGACTCCAAAATCTGCATGAATTCTTCCTCTTCTTCTTCTGCATACAGCCCTATGTAGGCTTCAGCCTCAGACTCAGTTTCTGAGAAGATATATCTGATAGAGTCTTCTCCTTCTTAGCAACAAAAGACTTTTCTTTCTTCCCTTTGAAGTAACTCTTTTTCCTGTCACCAGAATCCTTTCTCTTCTCTGGACAATCTGCAATAACATGGCCCTGTCTATTGCAGCAATAGCAAACAATCTTTGAACCAGTTGCCTTGCTTGACTTTGTCCTCTTCCTGTCTTTCTTTGAAGACTTTTTCTCCTGATGAAAGGCTTCCTTTCCCTTTGAAGAAGAAGGTCTTGACCTCCACTGTTTCTTCCTCAGAAATTTCTGAAAATGTCTAGTGAAGGCAGCAAAGTCTTCATCACTTTCACTGCTCTCACTCTTTATGCTGATAGACTCATCAGATTCTGATTCAACTACCTCTGGAGGTGGAGTTGAAGACTTATTCCTGCACTTTCTGGGAACTTCTGTCTTGAAAGCAACAGTTCTTTCTTTGTGCTCAGTCCTTGTTGATTTCTCCTCCTCTTTTCTCACTGTTAACTGCATCTCATATGACAATAGCTTGCCAAACAGTGTGGGAGGTGGAATTTCCCCCAACTTAGCCATTTCTCTTATGGCACAGATCTTGGTGTCCCAATCTTTGGTTAGGGACCTTAAGAACTTGTCATTTAGTTCATAGTTAGTGAACTCTCTTCCATAAGACATGAGTTCATTAACTATTCTGTAAAATTTCTTATAGCACTCAGTGATGTTATCACTCTTTCCTTGCCTAAAGCTCTCATACTCCTGATTTAGCAAGGACTTCCTATCTTGCCTAACTTCTTCAGAACCTTCCATATAGACAATGAGAGTATCCCACATCTCTTTTGCTGTCTTACAGAGAATTAAGTTCTGAAAAGTGGCATCATCAATGGCACTCACTATTATGTTCTGTGCCCTCTTGTCCATGGTGGCTAGGACAATTTCATCCTTAGTCATCTCAGAGAAATCCTTTGGAGTCCTCTGGTTTGCATCCAATACTGAAATCTTCATTGGCACATAAGGCCCTTCCTTAGCTGTAATGTAGATTCTAGGGTCAGAGGCTTCCATAAATAGCCTAACCCTCTTTTTCCAGATCCCAAAGATCTCTTTCCTGCATATGGGTAATTTCATGGAACCCAATTCCTTGTGATTCTCATAATAACCCATGTTTCTTGATGTTCTTGAATCTGTGAATTGCCTTACACTGAATCTGTAACGCCCCGAAACTCAAAGGAGCAAAGGGGGACGTTTTGGGCCAGTTTTGATTTCTGGCTGAAGGCACACGGCCTGGGACACGGGCGTGTCCCAGGGCGTGTCAAGCGTGTGTCGACACTTAGCCGCGAAGTCGTCGAGTTATTCTCGACGATTCGTCGAGAATGGGCATACGGCCTGCGACACGGGCGTGTCGCAGGGCGTGTCGACCCGTGTCGACACTTAGCCGTGAAATCGTCGAGTTATTCTCGATGATTCGTCGAGAATGGGCACACGGCCCGCGACACGGGCGTGTCGTCGGGCGTGTCGACCCGTGTCGACGAGCGTCAAGGTGAAATCGTCGAGATTCACTCGACGGTCGTCGAGACAAGGCACACGGCCTAGGACACGGGCGTGTCCAAGGCCGTGTCATCCAGTCGTCGTTCTCCCCTCGACGAAATGTCCCGTGTACACGGCCTGGGGGCCCAGGCGTGTCAATGTGACACGGGCAAGGACACGGGCGTGTCCTAGAACCCGTGCAGTGCTCGGGTTGGAAACGGGGGAAAAATCATGGGTACACGGCCGGCTACACGGCCGTGTCAGCTGGAACACGGGCGTGTCAGCTCGAACACGGGCGTGTTCGGTACCCGTGTGCGTGTTCAGAAGATTCGATTTTGACGGCGAATGCGGCACACGGCCCTGGACACGGGCGTGTGCCAAGCCGTGTGCGGCCCAGATTGGGCATTTCAGCCCCGAATCAAAGCCGCTCGTTTTCTTAGGTTGAGATCCGACGGCTGGGGATGATTCCTGGGAGGATATACACGGGTTTGACTTTAGAAAAATCCACACTTTTCATCACTTGATCTCTCTCCAAACCCTTGGAGAAAGAAGAGCCAAGGCTAGAGGAAGAGGAGCTAGATCCACCATTGGAGGAGCTTCGGAGCTCCGAATCGCAAGCCGACTCCGGATCCACGGAGGCAACGCAAGCGCGGTGATTTCTATCCGATTACATTTCGATGGCGCCAAAGAGGAACGCAAGGGTAACGATCCTCACTTGTGAGCTTGATAGCTTTCTTTCTTAGCATAGGAAGCCCTCTCTCGCGAGTTTGCGAAGAGTTGGAGGCATTCCTTCGGGTAGATATGTAAAGTCCCCGTTGTTTAGCGTCCGTATGCGAGAACGGACATAGGCATTGTGGTTGAAGCCTACCCGGACATGTTAGTTCGGATCGGTGATGTTGCATTGCATAAGGCCGGAGAAGACTCCGTGCTATTTGGTGTTTTCGGGTTTTCTACGCGGTAGATTGCAGCAGGGAGCCTTGGGGACTAACCCAAAGGTGCACCCGGAAAACTGGGCGGACACGAGGTCTTGCCAACTTGGTGGCCTGAGTGCCAACATGAACATAACGGGGTTATGTGTCTTGCGGTAGAATGGGACTCGGTGAAAGTTTGACCCGCGCAAATGGCTTAAATTGCCGTTGCGATGTGAGCACGGGTTAGATGGAGCCGTACCCGCTTTATGTCGTTCGGGTTAGAGAGACCTAAAGTTACATGGCACTCGCCGTTGGCATAGATGTGAGTCTTCGGTGGTCAATGACTTAAATTGACGTGACCAATACCATGAAGACGAATTGCTCATAGGAATGGCCGTCTAAGTGGCGGTGGTGAGTCCGGAATGTTAATGGCTTTAATTGACGTGACATCGACTGGTTCGCCGAGAATGTGCCCTGAGTGCACGGGACGTGTGGCCGTACGAGCCAACGTCTGTGATGAGATGGCTATGGTTATATGCATTGCTCGCTTGTGCTAATGAAATGCAGGGAAGGAGCATCGCCGCCCCGAGTTGGGGGCGGGATCGTTATAATTTGGTCAGCATTGCTGACCGTTGCTTTGTTTGCCACCGTGCGGTGGTTTGTTTGCTTGCAGGTGCAGCTGGACCAAGCGGTCAGTAGCGGGCTAAAGCCCTTTTTGCGAAGCTGGCCCTCGAAGGCCCAAGTGGAAATGTTTTCGGTTTTATTCATGTATGGCCGGCCTGCGTGCCGAGGTTTGTAAACCATGTAAAAGACAAGTGAAACATTTTGTAAGGCCTTAAGGCCGACTTTTGAGTATTTTGTAATAACATTCCTGTTATCTTGTTAGTGGACATTCATGCTTGTGCTGGGTTCTTGATTTGTAACTCTTATAAATTGCTTCCGCTAGAATGCTCTGTGTAGGACGTTAAGATTGGTTGGATGGTTTCCATACGTAACCACCCGGTCTGTCTGTGGTATATGGCGTCGGGCCCCGGCCGGACCTACTGCTATATGCTATGCGACGGATAGGGGGTGTTACAATTTGGTATCAGACTTCTGGTTTTGGTCGGGCTTGAATTGAATTCGTGGGCGAATTCTTTTTAAGGGGTGGTGAGCACATTGTGTGCGTCATCGTTATAACAGTATAACTCATCGTTATAACAGTATAACAGTAAAAAGAACCCATGAATGTCCACTTAGGAATGAAAATACTCGTGTTTGAGGAACCTGCGTGTTCCTATAATTGCTGTTTGTAATGTTATTTGGTCGCTTAACGGTGTTTTGTACCACTATAGGTGACCAGAAGTGGTGTTGGGCCGTCAGAACGCCGAGGTTCTGAGGCAAGTAGTGCACCAGAAGTTGCTCCCGCAACACCTTTGTCGGCTGAAAATATAAGATTGGTGGCTGAAGCGGTGTTAGCCGTGATAAATGCGCAGCCTGGGAGGCAAGCGCAGCAGCCAGCTCCTGTGATGGAGCAAGTACCTCTTCAAGAGGCGGAGCCGAGGAGGATGGAGCAAGTGGTTGTAGAACCAATAGTGCCAAGGAGGGCGACTGAGAGGCAGTTGAAGCATGTAATGAGCTTTAACCCTCCGTTATTCTCGGGGTTGGGAACCCCATCTCAGGCTGAAGACTGGCTCTCTAGGGTGAAGAGAGTCATGACAGCGACGGAGACGGAGGAGTGGCAAATGACCACCATCGCTACGTTCCTTCTAGACGGGGAAGCGAGGATGTGGTGGGAAGGCTTGGAGCTGCATCATCTGAGAGGAAGACAATTGATAGACGTTCCGATGGAAGAGTTTTCGGAATTGTTCTTAGCAAGATACCTCCCTTCTACTCAGAGGATTTCAATGGAGAATGAGTTCCTGAGGTTGGTGCAGGGTGAGCGAAGCGTGGATGAATATCTCCACGAGTTTACGCGGTTGAGTCGTTATGCGAGCTCTACCATCATGGATGAGGAGCGCAAGACTAATCGCTTCTACGAAGGTCTGAGGGATGAGCTGAGACTATTACTGTCGGGGCCGATGACGCAGGGTTTCTTGACCTTGGTCAATACTGCCCGGTCCTTGGAGAAGGACATGAAGAGTGTACAAGCGAAGAAAGGCTTGGTTGAAAAGAAAGCTGAGTTTAAAGTGCCGACTACTTCGAAGTCTGGTTATCGGAGGACTTTCAAGAAGCATAGGACTTCGGGTCCAGCTCCTTCTGGTGCTTCTGGGGCGACTACGAGTCGGACCCCGGGCGCGTGCTTCACTTGTGGCAAGACGGGGCACTTTGCCCGTGATTGTTGGAGCGGACGTCCTAAGTCCGAAAGGAGGCCAGGAGCTACCTACGAAGAGAAGGGAAAGGCGGTGGAGTCGACCGCATCCCACTATGCTCCGGCCCAACCAAGGGTCTATAATCTTGGCCAACAGGAGGCCATTAAACAAGCTGACGTGGTGACAGGTACGGTTTAATTTATAGCAAGTCAATTCCTTTATATGCTTGTTATGTATATGTTACCTTACCACTGCTTGTTTAGGATTTGTAATGATTTGTGAAAATCCCGCACGAGCACTCTTTGATACGGGAGCTTCACACTCCTTCTTGTCCGAAGGATTTATATCACGCATCGGAGTCCCTTCTTCGATGGCGAAGGACAAGTTGGATGTGTTATTGCCCAATGGGTGTTCGATGCGAGCGGTTAGGATCTGCGAGGTTAAGACTCGTATTGGAGAGCAGGAGTTCGACCTGCGGGCGTCTTTACTTCCGTTAGTGGAGTTTGACGTCATATTTGGCATGGACTGGCTCTCGGAGCAGCAGGCCCATATAGATTGCGGTAGCAAGGAAGTCAAGCTGGGAGCGAGTCGTGAGACGACGTTTACGGGCTTAAAGGGGTCGAGCAAGACGTTGATGTCTGCTCTTCAGGTGGTGAAGGCGGTTCGTGCTGGAGCAGAACTGTTCTTTACACTAGTGGAGGTTGCAAAGCCGAAGCCCGCGATGGATTGTATTTCAGTGGTATCGGAATACCCTGATGTGTTCCCCGCAGATCTTCCTGGAGCCCCGCCTCAGCGGGAGATAGATTTTACTATCGAGCTAGTGTCAGGTGCAAAGCCTGTGTCACGATCTCCGTATCGGCTAGCGCCTAAGGAAATGGCGGAGCTGAAAGTTCAATTGCAAGAGTTGTTGGAGCAAGGGTATGTACGCCCGAGTTCTTCGCCTTGGAGCGCACCGGTCCTCTTTGTTAAGAAGAAGGACGGAAGCTTGAGGTTGTGTATTGATTATCGGGAGCTAAACAAGCTGACTGAGAAGAACAAGTACCCGATCCCCCGGATTGATGATCTCTTTGATCAGTTAGTCGGGTCGACGGTGTACTCGAAGTTAGATCTCAAGTCGGGGTACTATCAGCTGCGGATAAGGGAGAGTGATATCCCGAAGACAGCGTTTAGTACGAGATACGGGCATTATGAGTTTACGGTCATGCCGTTTGGGCTGACTAATGCGCCGTCAGTATTTATGGATTTGATGAACAGGACGTTCAGGGAGTACCTAGACCATTTCGTGATCGTCTTCATCGACGATATTTTGGTGTACTCGCAAAGTGAGGAGGATCACTTCAAGCATCTCCATTTGGTGTTGGAGACACTCAGGAGAAACCAGTTGTATGCCAAGTTCTCGAAGTGCGAGTTTTGGCTATCCTCAGTGGCGTTCCTCGGGCATATAGTGAGTGGAGAGGGTATTGCTGTGGATCCGGCGAAGATTGTTGCGATACGGGAGTGGCCTGAGCTTGCTACGGTAGCAGAAGTCCGGAGCTTTTTGGGGCTTGCCGGTTATTATAGGCGCTTCGTAGAGAACTTCTCGCGGATAGCGCTACCTCTCACTACTTTGACGAGGAAGGAGCATAAGTTCGTTTGGACGCCGGAGTGCGCGCGAGCTTTTGAGGAGTTGAAGTGTCGGTTGACCACGGCGCCTGTGTTGAGTTCGCCGGTTGGGACCGAAGGCTATGAGATATATAGCGATGCTTCAGGCAGCGGTTTGGGTTGCGTGCTACTGCAGCACGGCAGCGTGATAGCTTATGGCTCGAGACAGCTAAAAGTGCACGAGAGGAATTATCCGGTCCATGACTTGGAGTTAGCGGCCGTGATTTTTGCCTTGAAGCTGTGGAGACACTATTTGTACGGTGTGAAGATTGACATCTACACCGATCACAAGAGCCTAAAGTATCTAATAGATCAGAAAGATTTGAATATGCGGCAGCGTAGGTGGATGGAGTTCCTGGGGGACTATACTTTTAAGATCCACTACGTGCCTGGCAAAGGGAATGCGGTTGCGGACGCGTTGAGTCGCCGAGCCCCAGCTCAAGCGAATTGGCTATCAGTGCATGATGAGCGGTTGGTGCAGGAGCTGGAGGCGTTGGAGATTGTTTGTGTGGATAGACAATCTAGCGTTGAAGCAGTGCTGAATTGGACTGAAGTCCAATATGACCTGGCTGATCGGATTCGGCAGGCTTTGGATATGGATGCTCATATGAAGCAGTTCATGATAGAGGCTCTGGATGGGTCAAATTCCCAATTCGTCGTGGAGGACGGATTGCTTTGGAAAGACGGTCGTTTGTGCGTCCCAAGTGTGGGCAATTTACGGGTGGAGTTGTTGTACGAGGCACACCATACCAAGTACTCGATTCACCCGGGGAGCACGAAGATGTACCGCGATATCAAGAAGCTATTTTGGTGGCCGGGTTTGAAGAAGGATGTGGCGCTATACGTAGCGAAGTGCCAAACCTGCGCCTTAGTAAAGGCGGAGTGCCAAAAGCCGGGAGGATTTCTTAAGTCCTTGCCTATTCCGGAGTGGAAATTCGACGACATCTCTATGGACTTTGTGCATGGTTTGCCAAGGTCGCAGAAGGGGAACGACGCCATTTGGGTGGTGGTCGATCGATTAACGAAGGTGTCGCACTTTATTCCGCATAGGAAGGACGATCCGGTGGAGAAGCTGGCGAAGCTTTATGTGGATAATATAGTACGGCTTCATGGTGTGCCCCGCAGCATCGTGAGTGACCGTGATGGGCGGTTCACGTCCAATGATTGGAGGCTGGTGCAGCAAATGTTGGGAACAAAGCTGAAGTTTAGCACAGCCTTCCATCCACAAACGGATGGGCAGACCGAGAGGGTCAATAGAACCATGGAAGACATGCTTCGCATGTGTGTCTTGGACTTTGGAAAGCAATGGGAGGACCATCTTTATTTGGTGGAGTTCGCATACAACAACAGCTACCAAGCAAGTATTCAGATGGCGCCTTTCGAGGCCCTTTATGGTAGAAGATGTCGCACGCCGTTGTCTTGGTTAGAAACGGGCGAGTCGAAGTTGTATAAGCGATCGGAAGTGGAGGATGCTACTTCGTTGGTGAGAACCATTCGGGAGAGGTTGCTCATGGCTCAGGACCGGCAAGCAAAGTACTATAATGCCAAGCACAGGAACGTGGAGTTCGCTGTGGGCGATTATGTATACTTGAAGATCAAGCCGTTCAAGGGTGTCTCGCGGGTGCGGCGATTGAAAAAGCTAAGCCCGAGGTACCTTGGACCGTTCGAGGTTCTGGAGCGAGTGGGAGAAGCGGCCTATAGGTTGAAGCTTTCAGTGGAGCTAAGTGGTTTACACGATGTATTCCACATTTCGGTGCTTAGGAAGGCGGTGCAAGAGCCTACGCAAGTGATCGCGGTCGATCAAGTGCCGGTGGATAGTGGGCTAACGACAAAGGTCAAGCCCGTGCGGATTGAAGACTCGGAGGTCAAGCGGCTACGCAATAAAGAGATCAGGATGGTCAAAGTCCGGTGGGACAATTGCGGTCGTGAGGAGCTCTCCTGGGAGCGAGAGCAGACAATGCTTGACAAATATCCGGAGTTGTTCCGCTCAGGTACAAATTTTGTTTTGTACATGTTTTTCCCTTTATGTAATTTCGTGGGCGAAATTCTTTTAAGAGGGGTAGAGTTGTAACGCCCCGAAACTCAAAGGAGCAAAGGGGGACGTTTTGGGCCAGTTTTGGTTTCTGGCTGAAGGCACACGGCCTGGGACACGGGCGTGTCCCAGGGCGTGTCAAGCGTGTGTCGACACTTAGCCGCGAAGTCGTCGAGTTATTCTCGACGATTCGTCGAGAATTGGCACACGGCCTGCGACACGGGCGTGTCGCAGGGCGTGTCGACCCGTGTCGACACTTAGCCGTGAAATCGTCGAGTTATTCTCGACGATTCGTCGAGAATGGGCACACGGCCCGCGACACGGGCGTGTCGCGGGCGTGTCGACCCGTGTCGACGAGCGTCAAGGTGAAATCGTCGAGATTCACTCGACGGTCGTCGAGACAAGGCACACGGCCTAGGACACGGGCGTGTCCAAGGCCGTGTCATCCAGTCGTCGTTCTCCCCTCGACGAAATGTCCCGTGTACACGGCCTGGGGGCCCAGGCGTGTCAATGTGACACGGGCAAGGACACGGGCGTGTCCTAGAACCCGTGCAGTGCTCGGGTTGGAAACGGGGGAAAAATCATGGGTACACGGCCGGCTACACGGCCGTGTCAGCTGGAACACGGGCGTGTCAGCTCGAACACGGGCGTGTTCGATACCCGTGTGCGTGTTCAGAAGATTCGATTTTGACGGCGAATGCGGCACACGGCCCTGGACACGGGCGTGTGCCAAGCCGTGTTCGGCCCAGATTGGGCATTTCAGCCCCGAATCAAAGCCGCTCGTTTTCTTAGGTTGAGATCCGACGGCTGGGGATGATTCCTGGGAGGATATACACGGGTTTGACTTTAGAAAAATCCACACTTTTCATCACTTGATCTCTCTCCAAACCCTTGGAGAAAGAAGAGCCAAGGCTAGAGGAAGAGGAGCTAGATCCGCCATTGGAGGAGCTTCGGAGCTCCGAATCGCAAGCCGACTCCGGATCCACGGAGGCAACGCAAGCGCGGTGATTTCTATCCGATTACATTTCGATGGCGCCAAAGAGGAACGCAAGGGTAACGATCCTCACTTGTGAGCTTGATAGCTTTCTTTCTTAGCATAGGAAGCCCTCTCTCGCGAGTTTGCGAAGAGTTGGAGGCATTCCTTCGGGTAGATATGTAAAGTCCCCGTTGTTTAGCGTCCGTATGCGAGAACGGACATAGGCATTGTGGTTGAAGCCTACCCGGACATGTTAGTTCGGATCGGTGATGTTGCATTGCATAAGGCCGGAGAAGACTCCGTGCTATTTGGTGTTTTCGGGTTTTCTACGCGGTAGATTGCAGCAGGGAGCCTTGGGGACTAACCCAAAGGTGCACCCGGAAAACTGGGCGGACACGAGGTCTTGCCAACTTGGTGGCCTGAGTGCCAACTTGAACATAACGGGGTTATGTGTCTTGCGGTAGAATGGGACTCGGTGAAAGTTTGACCCGCGCAAATGGCTTAAATTGCCGTTGCGATGTGAGCACGGGTTAGATGGAGCCGTACCCGCTTTATGTCGTTCGGGTTAGAGAGACCTAAAGTTACATGGCACTCGCCGTTGGCATAGATGTGAGTCTTCGGTGGTCAATGGCTTAAATTGACGTGACCAATACCATGAAGACGAATTGCTCATAGGAATGGCCGTCTAAGTGGCGGTGGTGAGTCCGGAATGTTAATGGCTTTAATTGACGTGACATCGACCGGTTCGCCGAGAATGTGCCCTGAGTGCACGGGACGTGTGGCCGTACGAGCCAACGTCTGTGATGAAGATGGCTATGGTTATATGCATTGCTCGCTTGTGCTAATGAAATGCAGGGAAGGAGCATCGCCGCCCCGAGTTGGGGGCGGGATCGTTATAATTTGGTCAGCATTGCTGACCGTTGCTTTGTTTGCCACCGTGCGGTGGTTTGTTTGCTTGCAGGTGCAGCTGGACCAAGCGGTCAGTAGCGGGCTAAAGCCCTTTTTGCGAAGCTGGCCCTCGAAGGCCCAAGTGGAAATGTTTTCGGTTTTATTCATGTATGGCCGGCCTGCGTGCCGAGGTTTGTAAATCATGTAAAAGACAAGTGAAACATTTTGTAAGGCCTTAAGGCCGACTTTTGAGTATTTTGTAATAACATTCCTGTTATCTTGTTAGTGGACATTCATGCTTGTGCTGGGTTCTTGTTTTGCAACTTTTATAAATTGCTTCCGCTAGAATGCTCTGTGTAGGACATTGAGATTGGTTGGATGGTTTCCATAAGTAACCACCCGGTCTGTCTGTGGTATATGACGTCGGGCCCCGGCCGAACCTACTGCTATATGCTATGCGACGGATAGGGGGTGTTACAGAATCTGCCAAACAGGATTTCCTCAGGCTGTTAGTCCTTATTTTGAGGAACCTCCCTCTGATACCACTTGAAAGATATGGTACCTAAACACCTAGAGGGGGGTTGAATAGGTGACCTAATCCTTTTCTAACTTTGTTGGCAGCCAAACAGTTATATCACAGATGTCTAACTAGTTTATTACAGCAATCAGCAATAATCAAACATACACAGCTAATCCACAGCACATTCACAGCACAGCACACAGTGATTTATAGTGGTTCCCCAAGATATGGGTACATCCACTTTCCCCTTCGCCTATCTAGCAGTGTACTAGATTCGGCCAAACTCCTGCACTGTCTCAGAACCCAAATTGGTTCCTACCTCAGGCCCAAAGCCTTACAACTCAGCTTTATCCCAAGCCTACACTCAGCCAATCAAGGCCTACACTCAGCCAATCCAAGGCCTACACTCAGAGATCTCAATCTCCTACACTCAGGCAAACAAGCCCTACCCTCAGCCTTTATAAATATAGGCTTACAATCACTCAGATCCAAAGGATCCTACAAGTTAAAAAGATATTACAAAATATAACTCTACAACTCAGAATAATAAGAGAGGAGTTGAGAGATTCTTGATGAGTTCTTGGAAGAACTCAGCTGGATTCACCCTGACTTAGCTTTCTTCAAAGCTTCTTGAGTAGAACTGAATAAGGCTGAATCCTCTACAGTTGTTCCTTGACCTCTGCCACTTAAGAATCAGAATTGAATCTGAATCCTTCTTCTCAGCCTAGTTCCAGAGACTGATTTCTTGGATGGAGCCCTCTCTCTCCAACTTCTTAGATCTGCAGTTGGACTGCAAGATCTTCTTGTGCTGATACTCTGTGTACTACTTCAACAATTTGATCAACGTTGACAGCAATCTGATCAATTACTTCAACTTATCTCAACAACTGTTTCTGTAAACTGTGGGTGCCTATTTATAGGCCTTCTTCATGGTAACCGGCTGGTCCGGTTCATAACTGACTTCTGACATATCTGACAGTTGTTGTAGACCGGCTGGATCGGTAGCTGTCATGTCAACCAGTCACTTCTTGAAAATCTCTAACAGTCAGTAAGTGTCGAGACTTTCTGTCTTTAAGTGTCGACACTTATAGTCCAAGTGTCGACACATGTTGTGTAAGTGTCGACACAAGTCTACAAGGTGTCGACACAATTCCTTGTATTTCTCGACACAGATTCTTCTGTATGTGTCGACACTTAAATTGAATGTCGACACAAATACTTGTTCTTCTAGCTTTTGCTGAATTCTTCTAAGTGTCGACACATCTCCTTTGTGTCGACACAGCTTCTTGTGTTGAATCTGTCTAGTGTCGACACTGCTTCTTGGTGTCGACACATAGTCTTCTATGTTGAAACTTGCTGAGTGTCGACACAGCTCCTTGTGTCGACACACCTTCTTGTTTGTTGAGACTTCAGCTGAGTGTCGACACATTCCCATAGTGTCGACACTTGTACTTAGAATAATTTGTTGTTCTTTCTGTTCTTTGCTAAGTGTCGACACAGCTCCATGTGTCGACACTTTCTTCAAGTGTTGAGTCTTCTGTTGAGTGTCGACACATTGTGTTGAGTGTCGACACTTACTTCAAATGCTGACTCTTCTGCATAGTGTCGACACATTGTGTTGAGTGTCGACACTTACTTCAAATGCTGACTCTTCTGCATAGTGTCGACACATTGTGTTGAGTGTCGACACTTGTACTTAGACTCTGCAGACTTTTGCTGAGTGTCGACACAGCTCCAAGTGTCGACACTTTCTGGTGTAGACACAGCTTCACTGGGTGTCGACACAGCTCCTTGTGTCGACACTTTCTGTCTGCACTTTTCTTCACTGAGTGTCGACACAGCTCCAAGTGTCGACACTTTCTGTCTGGTGTCGACTCTGCTTCCCAGGTGTCGACACAATGACTCCAAGTGTCGACACATCTTGTCTGGGTGTCGACACAAGTCTTCTTAAGTGTCGACACTTTCCCTCTGGGTGTCGACACATGGACTTAGAAACTTTTTGCTTCAGTCCAGTTCTTTCTTAACCTGCACAAGTAACTCAAACATTCATCAAATACATTATGATGTATATCATTGAGTTGGGTGAAGCTTCTTCAAATCAGGTACATTTGACCAATGTACCCAACAAGTATTCTGGGAAGAACTGCCATTAAATGTTCAGGAATCAGCGCCATGGAATGAGACGGGAACGGAAGAAGACCTAGTCTGGAATCGTCGACCGAAGAACATAATTCGTCAAACTGAGTTTTGAGTTCGTCGAGCTGAGCCTGAGTTCGTCGAGCTAACAGTCTTCATTCGTTGAATAGACAATCTTCAATATCAGACAATCTTTATTCGTTGAGTAGAGAACTAAATTCTTCGAGCTGAGCCCTGAAGTCGTCGACCTGAGAATCTGAGAACTTGAGGTCGAGCTCAGAAAGTAATTCGTCGACCAAAACTTGAAGTTGGACTTAGCGAAATTCTGAAGTAGTCCTGATAATGCTTGAAGTAGAATCCCGGTGTTCGTCGAACAAAGAACATAGTTCATCGAGCTCAGCACTACGAATTGTCTCACGATCGTCGAGCGCAGAACTTCCTTTGTCGAGCTGAGTTCGACGAACGTCGAACTCATTTCACTTAGTCTGAAAAACTGATAGATCTGGAGTTCCTGATGGTCTTGAGGAAGGCTGGTCCATCTGAAGTTGAGATAGAGGACTGTCCTAGACTCTAAGACATAAACTTGACCCAGACTATACATGATGGGTCACATCCTAAGTCAGTGGACCTAGCCCAAATCAACTAGGGATCCAACAGGTTGCTAGGAGCAGAACACCCCTAGAGCCTATACATTCCGATATATGTGACTTTAAAAGTTTTGTCACCAGAGGAGGAATGTAGTATATGATCACATTTATAGATGACTGCTCTAGGTTCTGTCACATCTATCTTCTTAAAACTAAAGATGAAGCGTTTGAAAAAAAAAATTTGTCTTTTCAAAACATAGGTAGAAAACTAACTAAACATTAGAATAAAGTGGTTTAGAAGTGATGAGGAGGAGAATACATGTCCCGTGAGTTCCAGGGTTTCCTTGCCTCTCAAGGGATCATATCAGAGACCACTGCTCCATACTCACCCCAATCAAATGGTATAGCCGAACGAAAGAATAGAATGTTAACAGAGATGTTGAATTCTATGTTGCTCAAAGCTGGCATACCTACTGCATATAGGGGAGAAGCAGTTTTAACTGCAAATAATATTCTAAACAAAGTCCCTCATTCTAAGTTAGACGTCACACCCTACGAGCTTTGGTTTAAGAGATCCCGACATTAACTAAACTTAAGACCTGGGGCTGTATAGCCTATGTCAGGATCTCTGACCCTAGACGGTTTAAACTTGGACCTATGACCAACACATGTGTCTACTTAGGTTGTGCTGAAGGTAGTGCTGTAGATAGATTCTTAGATCTATCTAATAATATAATTATTAAATCTAGGGATGCTGTGTTCTTTGAGGATAAGAACCTGACAATCACAAGTATGCAAGCAATTATTACTGAGGAAGAAACTGAATTAGTACCGAGCACCTCCTATTCAGTCCCAGTAGATAATAATGTCTTAGAGTCTAGACAGACTTTGGTGAGAGAGCGAACTCCCAGAACCTTTGGTAGTGACTTTATCACTTACCACGTTGAGGCCGATCCATCCACCTATAAGGATGCGATGTGATCAAGTGATTCCCTACTCTGTAAAGATGTCATTGATGAAGAGATGAACTCTTTGCTTCAGAATAACACCTGAACGTTGGTTGATAAGCCAAAATGGGCTAAAACTATATGGTGTAAGTGGGTTCTGAAAAATAAGCTCAACCCTGATGGTAGCGTAGCTAAGTATAAAGCACGCCTGGTGCCTAAAGATTTCACACAAGTTAGTGGGGTGGATTACTTTGATGTATATTCACCAGTGTGTCACTTAGCAACCATTAGGATACTCCTTGCTATTGCGCCTATTGCGAACTTTGTTGTTTATCAAATGGATGTTAAGACTGCGTTTTTGAACGAAGATCTGACTGAAGAGATATACATGAGTCAACCTGAAGGTTTCATCATAAACGGTCACAAAAGTAAGATCTATAAGTTGATCAAGTCGTTATATGGACTTAAACAAGCACCAAAATTATGGCATGAGAAGTTTGACTAAAGTGTAAGGAACATGGGATTCATGTCGAGTCTCTCGGACAAATGTCTTTACATACGTCATAGATCGAACAAAGTCGCTATAATATGCTTATATGTTGATGATATGCTGATTCTTGATTCTGATCAATCCATAGTGGATGACGTTAAGTCAGAACTAATGAAGGAGTTTAGCATTAAAGATCTAGGTGTAGCTGAGACTATACTAGGCATGCAAGTGAGCTTTGAGAAAAATGGTATTTCCCTAATTCAAAGCCACTATATCAAGTCCATGTTGGATACGGGGGGATACAGTGAACGTAGAGCACTGGAGACGCCTTATGATTATAATAATCGCTTGAAGCCCAATGATGGAGCTGCGATTAGATAGTTAGATTATGCTAAATTGATTGGTAGTCTCATGTATGCTATGGTCTGCAAAAGACCCGACATAGCCTTTATGGTAGGCATGTTAAGCAGATTCACTAGTAATCCTAGCCAAGACCACTGGGATGCCCTCGATAGGCTGATGCGATACCTAAAGCACACCCAAAAGTATGTTTTATGTTACCATGATCATCCTCCAGTTTTGGAAGGATATTCTGATGCACCATGATGCTCAGATTTAAACGAGTCCACTAATGGATTTATATTCACACTAGGAGGAGCAGTTGTATCCTGGAAGTCCAAGAGGCAATCGTGTATTGCACTATCTTCTATGGAATCTGAACTCTATGCTCTAGCTTCAGCGGGAGAAGAAGCAGAGTGATGGGCATTCCACTGTCGAGCCTGAAGTTGAGTTCTGTTGCAATTTACTACGACAATCAGGCTACTAAAACGATTGCTACGAACATTTTGTTCAATAACAAAAGAAAGCAACTACGGATGAAACAAGTCTGGTTGACCTCCCTTACGAGTCAATGGATTATGAACCACGTTGATGTGAGGTCAAAAGATAATATTGCAGACGCCTTGACAAAGAGCTTAAATAGAGTTCTCACAATTAAAATATCGGGGGAAATGAGATTAAAGTTCATAGAAATATGAAACTTCCTCCTATATTTATGTTTTCATAACAAGAACCTATAGTCACAACATTCAAGCGTCTAATAACAAACTGAAAACCCCAAATAATTTCTTGATGAAAGCCCAAGATGGTTAGATGCTAGTCATTCCACACCTGATAACTTAACATCTTCCTCGTTGTAAGCTGATTTGAAAATTATTCAACTGAGAATAGAAAGCCGTTGTATGGGTTAATCTAATATTTGTGATCATAACACATTATTCCATATTTGATAATATTGCAAATGACGGTATGCCAAATCATATGATGAGGTACATAGTAGTCACTAATGCGTAAGATAATAACGTTTGATTTATTAAAATCAAAACTTAGCTGGTCCTAGCTAGACTGGATGAAGATGCTGAGAGTGTTACTTCACTACTGCTACAAGTGCTAAGCTTATTTAGGTAGAGCTAGTTTATTTTGATACATTACTGCATATGTTTATGAATTCATAGAGTCTGACTCATGAAATTCCTTGCAGGCACTGGTGAAGATGGAGGAGAGAAAGTTGATTTTGACATAGATGATGATGATCTACTCTCTGAGTAGAATTGTTACACGTTTATCTGTAATCATTTTTTGTTTTCCAGACTTATGTATTATTGAGTAGCACCTTTTTCTTTGAATATATTATATTATTGTTTTAAAACTCAAGTTTATGTTTTTCTTTAAGAATGTGCTAACTCTTATGGAATGTGTAATGTTGGAAACTTATTTTCATATTCTCCACTTTCTGCACTCCGAAACGTACACGTTATTTGTTACAAATATATGAGGAGATTGTTAGTGTATATTTGGACGAATAACGAGTTCGGAGACTTAACAAGTCAGTTCGGGTACACGATTAACCCATACCCGTAGTAACTCCTAAGAGTTTGCCTATTTATACCCACCTAGGGGCAATGGGTAGGAGATTCCACTTTGATCACCACTCGGATGCTTCAAGCGACTTATCAACAAGTTGGGCTCGATATCACTTGTAACAACTCAAGCCTGTCTAAACCTGGAGAAGTGGAATTCAGTTTCGGCAAGGAGACGGAGGAAGCAGATGAGAGCATTGGGGAGAGAGCCATGGTGGATGAATGGGATCATGGAGTTTCAAGAGAATATGTTCTTTTTGGATATTCATGTGAAGGTGGCGGCGACGGCGGGGACGTCGCGGAGGCCGGAGTAGATGTTGTTGAGGTCGGTGGTGAGAACATCAGAAGCTTGATCAGAGATGAGGAGGGAGTGGAGAATTCATGTAGAATGGAGGGAGGTATGCGGCCTGCATATATCTTAAGACAAAAAATAAAATTTAATGAATATTTGCGTACCGGATATAACATCGCTCTAAATAAAAATGACAAAATTTGCTTTTTCTTATTTGTTTTCTCTTAAATGCTTCTCTGTCGCTAAATTTTTTTATTGGCAAAATGTTCAATTCTGTTCTCTACTTTTAGTCTCTTTAATATTTCAGTCCTTATCCTTTAATTTTGAACATATCAGTTCTCAGCCTTTCATAACTTTTTATTCCATCCTCAGTTAACTTTTTCCGCTAAAATTAACGGAAATGCTGACCCAACTATGAAATTTGAAGCAATACAAAACAATAATTTAATATATGAATTTTAACAGTACAAAACAAATACATAATCAGAACATATGCTATAAATTTAAATTTCTATCTCCAAATCAATAAAGAACAGGAGTTCTCTTACTGCACTTACAGTTCTTATAGAACATTTTCAGAAATAGAATGCCTACGAGAGTGTAAAACTTGCTAAGCCGTATCATATTTAGATCTATCTCTTAGTTAACTAAAATGTTGGAGCCGACAAATGACACCAAATCGAAGGCATCCGGGAATTAAGACAAGAAAAAATCAATGTAAATCAAATTAAACATGCATGAAACCCTAACAAATCACATTATGTAGTTTCAAAATCCTCCCGGAGTAGTCGTTGTGGTGGACTCGCCGTGGAGTAGTGGTGGAGCACTGGCGCGGAGCCGTCGCCGGACCTGTCATCGTGGAGGACTTGCCGGAAGTAGTCGCGTGTAGTGGTAGCCGTGCAGTCGCGTGGAAGGAGGAAAATGATCGCTTGAGTTGAGGAATAAATGGGCATTTTCTAAATCTGTGTGACGACGGGAAAATATAATCCCTTAATTGTAGGATTGAAATTTAAAATAAGTAAAAATTGAGACTGATTTATACAA